>JAJONR010002260.1:0-91561 GCA_029582245.1 Solanum etuberosum | reverse complement strand
AAGCAACTAACAACTACAAATAACCGGGAGTAAATAAGTAGAGAGGGTTTCTTGGGAGTGTGATGAATTGGATGCTAATTTCGCGTAATGTGTAATTACTAATTACTCAAAGATGTTGAATCTCAGTGGGTAGGCTACGTCTTGTGTGCAATAGTCATTTCTCAATCAACTATTACGAATCAAGTGAGTTTTTTCAAACCTCAACAAGCACAACACAGATAAACACCCATAACCTTAATCAATCTACTTTTTCAAGCTAGACTTATAAGACTGCATTCAAACCAACTTTCTCAAGTTAGATTCGTAACAACACAATTACTACAATCATCAACTAACAATTTAACTCTAACACTTCTTTCTCAAGCAAGTATATAGTACTAAGCTAGAATTGCATTTGCAACTACAATTCCTCAATTAAAACACAAACTATTAATTGAACCCACTTCAAATCAACAATAAAATTAATAATTAACAATACCCATTAGCAAATTAATGCATCCAAATACATAATCACACCCCCAAGAATGTGGGTTTTAGATAAACATAATAAAGAACAAGAAATCGTTACCAACTATATTTTCCATCAGGTTGGGTAACAATCCACAAGTCTCAAAATGCACAAATTGAAGTTAAAAATCAAGTAAACCCTAAATATCTATTCAAAAAGTGTAAAAGCAATGTTTGGAATGTTTAAGATCAAAAACCCAGAACTGGATAATGTGGGAACTCCTTTTCTTCTTTTGAAAATTGCATTTATACGTTCCCAAAATTTCAGCATCGGAGTCACTTGGTGAAGTAAGTCAAGCTCGCCGACACGATCGGCGATACGCCGAGTGCTCTCTTTTTTGCCCTTTTTGGCTTGTATTTCCAAAAATTACTCTGTAACTTTTGGCGAAGTAGGTCAGGCTCGCCGACCTAGTCGGCGACGCACCAAATTCTCCTCTTCTCGCCTTCTTGACATGGCTTTGCACCATTTCTTTCTGTAACTTTTGGCGAGCTAAATTGGCATCATCGAACACTTCGGCGAATCACCAACATACTCATCCTATCGCCAAGTTGGTTTTGCCCATGGGCTCGCATGCTGGAACTTTAGGCGAGCTAAAGGTCTACTCGGCGACTCATCGAGTGGCTTTGGTGAGTACCAGCGTTGCTTTCCTTCAACTTTTTCAGCTTTTTCACTCCTTTTTACCTCGTAATGTCCTTGCCTTGCTCTTTTTCCTTCATTGCTATAACATTTTAACATAATTTATGAGCATAAAATAGGCATTGAGGACACTAATTCCTTAAATATTAAATTCTAAATTAGTCGAAATCCCCGACTCATCAACACCCCCAACTTGAACTTTTACTTGTCCTCAAGTAAAACACAAGATCAATCAGTTCAATAGAGATATCTACAAATAGTGCTACTTGAGACTCAACATGAATGCACATGAGGTTTAATCTACCCAAGCAATGTTCAATTTTACACTACAAGTTTCAAACGGTGACTAGCCATCATCAAATAGAAGTCAAGCTTACAATGCTTGCTTCAAATGCAAATTCAAGCTCAACAAAAGTATTTGAATGCCCTCACATCAAGAATGATTCCATGCCCACACACAGCTCATCAAAATTTAAGAATTAAGGAATCAAAATCAACTCTCACACTCTAAAAGATAAACACATGCATGATTCTACACATATGCTTGCCCGTATTTTCCCATCAACATGTCAGTCGGCTCAATCAAGATCACCAAGGTCTTTCAAGACTTTTAACGGACGTGAGGGTCAAGGTATGATCATTTTTGGCTTAGTGACTTCTACCTTCACGAAGCATTGCCTGCATTTCACTTTTCTCCTTTTCTTTCACTCTTTTTGATTTTCACAAATCCACCCTAAGTTCTTTCAAGCATAGAGATTCTTACATGACTCATTGGACACCCCTTTCCTTTTATCCATGCAGAAATTGCATTGCGACATTCTTTTTCAATCTTTTTCTTCTTTTGCTTTTCTCTCTCTTTTTTTATATGGAGAGGTTCCATCTTTTTTAACACAATCCTTCAAGGGTGAATTTCAAAAACTTTTTGACTCTCCTCATTTTTCACCAAACCCCCAACTTAGGCTTTTGGCCTAAGTTGGCTATTCAAACAAACCAATACTTCGTGAATGTTTTAGATGGGGAGTAAAGAGGCCAAATGTGTTCATGTTTCATCCAAAGAAAAGGTTAAGCTCAAATGGTGCCAAACTAAGTTCACACTCTCACAAGGTGGCCACATAAAGGTATAATAGCAATTTGGTTCACTCTCCAAAATTTGTGCCTAAGATCATTTCTTTCATTCGCCTTCATTAGTCAATTGGACCAACAGGGCAAGTTCTAGGTATCACCAAGCACATATTTCAAGGAAATCTCACCACACAAGGCATTCAACAAAATCATCGATCAAGACTCTACAAATTGAGCTCGCGCGCAACGATTATTACAAAACTCATTTCAACAATCGGCTAGTCACAATGAGATGCTAAGAGTTCACACATTACTTATGCAACTCAAATTTTCTTCATTGGAATTGTACAAACATATCGTTCAATCAAGAGCACTACGCAAGTCATCGCTATTGATCACAACCGATACTCAAATATGCAACAGAACAGCCACACATTCACAAATACAAAAATAAGGAGGCGAATTTTAGTTTGGATCAAAAACCAACATTCACATTAAAAACAACCAGTCACAATAATAAACATCCAAAAAAAGATAGATACAAAACAAGATAAATACAACCCAAGGGGATAGGTATGAAGATACCTCACCCCGCCAAACAAAACCAAACATTGTCCTTAATGTTAAATAAAGCAACTGTCTCAAAAATAAAAAAGAAAAGAGTTAAGATCCCCTGTCATGCTAAGCTTGAGGTGGACGCTGCACATCTGGGGATCTCTCAATATGGGAATCAGTGCCCGGGTCATCTCCACCAACAAACTGTGCTCCATTGGAGCCAATCATCGAGATTTCTCGAAGTGAAGCCTCCATAGCCGTCTGCACCATCGCGCCATCCAAATCCTCAAGATCATCATAAAGAGCTGCATCACGGGTCACAAGCTCCTCCTCATCAGTCTCAGGAGCGTCCAACTCATCACCATCATCAGCTAAAGCATCATCTCCGGTCGCAAGTGGCCGAAGGGATCACAAAAATAGCTGGCATCTCTTAACTCCAAATATCAAGAAGGTCCACAGTGCCGAACACCATAGACAAATCAGTGGATTTGAGCTCATCCACACCGCACCTTAATCCTTCAACATCGGCTCTCAAGGCCGCAACATTCTCGGACTGGCGACCGCCCTGCTTACATGCCTCAACTCGCACAGTGAGGGCGTCCAAGGCTAGACCGTGTGCAGTAATCAAATACCGGTTCTCTCATAACTCGGCTCAGATAGGGGCTAAGGCAGCAGCAATGGCCCACTCAATCAATTTTGGGACAGCCGCCTTGACCCGGGAAGCATATACATCAGCAGATTGGGCTAGATGGCCAATACTATAAAGCATCTCCTGTTTCAACGGAGGGTGGGAAGAAGGAACAGTAGAAGTAGTGGGAGTAGATGAAGAAAGAGTAGATGAACAAGGAGTACCAAAATGCCCATCGGCCTGAGTGGAAGGAACTGTGCTGCCTCCAGCATATCTACATCAACAGCCGGGGATGTGTCCACTGGCGCTGCTCTCCTCCGCTCAGCTTCATCCCTGGTGTACTCGGCCTCAATCCTCCAGATGTCAGTAGAAGAAGTGAGTGTCACTTCCACATCCATCTTTTCCACAAAGGGCACTCTAGCTCACCGGCACAACTCTGTGATCAGCACCGGGAAGGTAAGTAATGTCTGGCTCTACTTGTCCCTCATGGCAATCTCCTACTCAATGATCATCCTGAGATTTAGAATAATGGAACCCAACAAAGCTACCTTCGGATGCCGGAGGATGGACTCATTCTGTGATGGCATCAGTGTGCTGCTAATGAATCTGAACCAGTACCTCACAGCTACATTTAGGTCCTTCTTTTCAATCTGGACCCTGGCTCGATCCATGGCGGTGTAATATCAAAAATCAAAGGAGCCAACCACCCATTGGGGTAGTCTAGGGTCTTCTTCTGAATCTTGTCTACCAAGAAATGTATCACATTGACCATGCACCCCAAAGCCTCATTGATGTCTGAACTGCTGCACTTATCCTTTTTACCTCGCACCACCACATGATCAACAGGTGCAAATGAATTGGCCTTCTTCTTCCCCTTCGGGACCAACTTCCCGTACTCTGCGTAGAATTCCTAGACCCGGGAGGGTATGTATTAGCCTCGGGGGTGTTTAAACCTCTCGAATTTGTGGAACCGAATGGTGTTCCACACATCTGGATACATGTCCACTACCCCATTAGAGGACAACCTCTTCTCTTCTAAAATGGTTCTCAACCCGGCTGCCTTTAATCTGTTCATCGAACGAGGCGACAGTGCCTGTACCGGGGACACTGGTGGTGCCTACTCAGCTGTCTGTGCTGGATGAGGAGGAGGTATCGGAGTGACCGAGAGTCTAGCCGGATCATGCAGCTCTTTGGAGCGCAACTCAGCCCATCTCCGCTGAAGGGTTTGGTCATCCTCTAGCTCTGACTCAGAGGCCCGCGATCTAGACTTAGGATTTTACTTACGATCAGACTCTGAAGTGGTGAGGTGGGTGTCGTAGATACCCATATTGTCGAAGCTGGATTTAACTGTTCTCGGCTCCACATGTCCCTTTTCTTTGTATGCTCCCTTCACCCTATCGAAGCAAGCTTGGGTCAGTTTGATCGTGGAGGAGTAACCTCCTCAAAAATAACCACTCCTCATGCTCTCTTTCGGGATGGTTGATTTCTTCCAGGTATTTTAGGTCTAGCCATATCTGCAAGACAACACACATCGAACAAATACATCAGAAGCAGTTCAGTGAAACATCAATTTTAAAATTTGCAGAAAAACTCGCCTACTAGCTCGGTGAGTCGCCGAACTCATTCGGTGAGCCTTAGAGGGCTCGCAGAAAATTACAGAACAAACATATACAGAATTCAGCACAAGTCGGCGAGGTCCGGGGATAATCGGTGAGTCGCCGAACTCATTCGGCGAGCCAAGGGTAGCTCACCAAATATCACAAAATGATTTTCAAATATCTGGGCTGAAAAAGGGCGATCACAAAGGAATTCAGCGAGTTACTGAGTGAACTCGGCGAGCACATGCATATCACCGAATGTTATAGAGGCTAACAACTAAATTTCAGGGCAAAAAGGCGATGTGAGGGGCCAGTTGGCAAACCGCCGAGTCAGTCGGCGAGCTCGACTAAGCTCGCCGAATCGCCTCTCGTTCCAGATTTCTACCCTGACCCATAATTTTCAATGCACAGCCTAGGAGAACCAAATTAAATCCCTATTCTATGCAATTAACACCTAGCCCATATCACTACCAACCCCGGGGTACTCAGACTACCGCCATTTTATCTAAAATCGACCAATCAACATCTTTTGCCCTTAAGAATGACGTCACCCACTCTATCATTAGGCAAACTTAGTTGATCAATACAATTCAGGTTACTTAGACTTCACCCACACTAGACCGAACATGCTACAGCCACACACCCACAATTTTAAGCAATTTAAACACGAAATTCAAATTAGAAGAGGCTAAACATGAAATCTAACAAGTTCGACCAATAGCCCATAGTTTAAAATCAATCAAGTATACAGGATTATGCAATAGATCTAACAAGTATACGAGCATGCTTAGGAAATGGCGAGAAATAAAAGCAAGTTTGGGACACTAACCTCAGAAGCAGTTAGACATAAAACTCAAGCAAAAGAATGCAAAAACAGGCACGAATTCCAACCAACCAATGACACCCGCGCAAAAATTTGAAGCAAATATGATCTAAATTAAAAGTGTAAAATTGCAAGAGTTGAAAAAATGTAAAATAAAGGATAATTTTGAATTTAAAATGGTTGTAGGCCCTTTTGACCCTTCAGTTCACGCCCTGATCGGCGGTGGTCACTTATTTTGCCGACCCATTATGTGATGCGCCGAATGGTACTTTCGCCCGTCGAAGTTACCAGAGCTCCAACCCTTTGGTTGGTCAAAAAGGTGATCCATATCGGGCTCGCCGACACTTTCAATGATTCACCAAATGGTACCTGAGCTTGCCTAATTGCCTATTTCTCCCAAATTTTGAATTTTCAACCTGCACATCTAACAACCGTTATTCAAATAACAAAAACAAAAACAAAAACTTGGGTTGCCTCTCAAGAAGCTCCTTATTTAAAGTCGTGGCATGACTAAGACACGCTTTCAAGCTTCATTCTTTGGGTTAACCATGGTATCACTCGGTAAACCTCCTTTTGGTCTTGGATTCAAATGAGTCGAGATTTGACCCATCTGTATTTCCAGCTGCTTAATAGATACCGAATGTGAAGTAACTGTTTGGTTCAGAGAAGAGACGCCATTTTTCATTTCCTTTAGCACCTTGTTCGATCCTTCCACTTTGTTGAGAATGCGAGCAAGCATATCTTTGGTTCAGAAATTTTCAGGATCAGCCCTTGGCTCTTTTGGCTTTTGACGCTCATGGAGAGGCACATATCGTTCTTTGTTGCCATCCCGCTCCCTTCAATTCGTACCACGGTCACGCCATTCCCTATCTCGGTCTCTCCAACCATCAACGCGATCCCTATTCCAACCTTGATTCCCGCGCGGCCTTGGATAGCTTGGATGGAAACCTCCTGCCTGATTAGCTAATAAATGTACTTCTTCATTGTACATAGCTTCAAAGTGCGCTTCATCAGGATTGACTCCACTAACTCCGACCGCATTCACAGCCTTAGAACCACTTCCCATGACATGTTTCGTTAATAGGTCCATTTGAGTCATCATCTTGGCCATGTTTTCATTTCGCTCTTGGTTCTTTTCTATTTGTTCCTTTGTCATCCCAAAGTTCAACGGATAATCTGATCTTCTCTAGTGTACCAAGCTCAATTGATTTTTGTCATCTCATCAAGAAGGAAATTGCTATGTCAAACTGTTGTTGCATGATACCTCCTCGAACGAGCTGGTCTGCCACACCCTTGTTGACTGAGTTGAGGCTTTGATAGAAATATTGTAACAACACATTGTTCGGTAGCCCGTGAGTTTGACATTAGAGAAGAAACTTTTGAAATCTCAACCATGTTTCGTGAATAGTTCACCATCCACTCGTGTGAAGTTCTAAATATTGTTTCTCAACTTCACCATCTTCGAGGGAGGGAAAAACCTTACATAAACGCATCAGTGAGCTCCTCCTAAGAAGTGATTGATTCCCTTGGTAAATCGGCCAACCACTTCATTGCTTCCCCCATTAGAGAAAAGGGAAATAACCGAAGTCGGACCGACCCCTGAGTGATGTTCTTGAAAGAAAATAGCCCACACACATCCACAAAGTTTTGGATGTGATCATGAGGCTCCTCATGAGCAAGTCCTCCAAAGAGACCTTTCATTTTCAACAGCTGCAACATAGTGTTGGTCAGATGAAACACTACATTGCCCACAGTTGGAGGCATCGTGTAAATTATTGATGTCATCATTGTTCCCAAGTTGGCTGGCATTGCTCCCATTAACACTCATTTCTTTACCTGTTTAAGAGCAGCCAACAAAGAACACAAATAACTTGATTCAACTACAACAAAATCAGTTCACAACTAAACTTCACTAAAAGAATTCTAAACACCACTCCCCAGCAGCGGCACCATTTTTGATAAAGCTCTACTTGTAACACCCCGTATGCTAGAAAGACCAAAATGCAGATTTACATGAGTTGCAGGTGCCACCAACGGAGGCCACCTACGGACCGTAAGGTGAACCATAGACCGTAAGTGGGGTCCGTGGTTGGCCACCTACAACCCCCTCCCCAGAACCCCAGAAAAAATCCAACTAAGTCTGAACCCACGCCAGGACCTACAGACCATAGGTCAAACAACGATCCGTACTCCAGGCCGTGGTTTAGACCCCCTAGATCCCTGTCTCTGATGCCAATTGACGACTGACCAGGACGGACCGTAGGTCAGTCGACGGTCCATCGGTGGCCCGTCGTTGGCCCCGACAGCTTTTAAGTCAGGGGTCGTTTGGTCTTTTTTCCTATGCATTGGACACCTAACCTACGTTGTTTAACCCATAAACTACGTCATTTTGGTCAGTTTAAGCCTAGTAACTTAATCAGAACTTACCCTAAGCGATTCATTCACCAAAATTTGATCAAACTAAAGCAAAAGGAAAAGAAGCAATCGATCAAACCCTCTCCAAGAACGCAACAGATGTTCTTCAATTCCATCCCTAAATCGAAATATTTCTTCATAGAATTCGTCATCAGGTATGTGGGATTTCACTAGTGGATTCCTTTCACCCACTAGGTCCCTAGATTTCAGTCAGAATCTTGATTCCCTGAATATTGCTTAGACCTAGGGTTTCTTGAACTTTAGAAATTATTATGATTTAGCTGTTAGAATGTTCCAAATCAGCTTATCATGTTGTTGTAACACTGTTGCTTAGTTCCTTGTATGAAATTAAGAACCCTAGTTGTGTAGATTCGTTTAGTTCATGAATTACACTAGCTAGGTTAGTTTAAACAGATATACATGCTTCAGATTTCGAATGTTTCATTATCAGTTATAAATGTTGCATTCTCAGTTAGCATGTCAAAATATTGAGCTATCCAGTATAATTCAGTTATGTTGTATTGTTCACATTTCTAGTTGGGAGTAGGCTTAGACCGAGTGCACTAGTGTTCAGCATACCCGTATAGTCCCAGAACTACGTGCCCCGTAGGTTTATAAGTCCCCTCCATGGGCATTACATCCAGTGATCAAGCCAGACATTCCTCTATACCCTTGGCAAGGTATATTGGGTCCTCTCGATGGGGCGTATACATCAGACTCCACGTTTAGCTCACGTGGTTTTATGTCGGTTAATAGTAGCTCCCACCGTCATATTCTAGTGCATTAACTAGGTTCCCAGGTATATTTCATTATTAAGCTTCAGCATGTTATGTACTTGGTCATTGCATTCAGTTTAGTTCATATTCAGTATATCTCAGTATCTTTATCTTGTTCAGATTATATCATTGCTCAATATGCTTTGTTCAGTTATATGCTTGTTCAGCTTTATCTTATCCTGCATGCTTAGTACCTTCAAGTATTTACGCATACTCTGCGCTACATCTTTTCATGATGTAGGTTCAGGTCCTCAACATTCAGATCACGTATAGATCGTTTCCTGATCTGTATTCAGCAGTATCAGTGGAGAGTCCTCATTCGTTAAGGATCATAGACATGTTCTTTATATTTCAGTCTTTCATTTTAGTTTCAGTTTTACTAGAGTTAACTGGGGGCATGTCCCAACATCTCTAGTCAGTTAGAGGCTTATTTCAGACATAGACAGATTCCTCTTTAGTATTTGAGTTATAGTTCAGTATCTTAAACTCTTGCTCAGTATTTAATAATTTAGACTTAGATTGGGTTATCCCCATCATTTCAGTTTATTTCATGCTTTAGGCTTCCGTATAGTATCTTTCATTTAGTTGGTTAAGTATACTTATGATATGCCAGCTCAGGGTTAGCTTGGGGTCACTTGTGATCCTAGGTCCCATATTTACGTCAAAGGGGTAGACTCGGGGCGTGACAAACTTGGTATCAGTGCATCAGGTTAAGAGTCCTAGGATGTATGAAAAGCCATACTAAGTAGAGTTCCTTTCATGGGTGTGAAGCGCGCCACACTTATGAGGGGGAGGCTACGAAGTGTTTTAGGAAAAACTTCACTTTCTTGTTATTCTTATCGTGTGTGGGTATGATCTCCTTTGTAACTCGAAGTTATGTGTTTCAGATCATGCCTACTCGTAGAGCTTACGCAAAGAATGCTAATGCCTGCAACGCTAACACAGTCCCTCTAGTCCCAGAACATGAGGTTTTGAATACAGAGTTTCGAAATGATATCCAGCTTTTGGCTTAGAGTGTAGCCAACCAGAACAATCAGCAGGTTCCAGTTCCTACAAATGTTGGTTGTGGATCAGGGGCAGCTAGGGTTCGAGATTTTGTTAGGATGAATCCATGTGTTTCTAGGGTCACAAGTTGGTGAAGACCCCAAAACTTCATTGATGAGGTCAAGAACATCTTTGGAGTTATGCAAGTGACTTGAAATGATAGGGTAGAATTTGCGTCCTACCAGCTCAAGGATGTGGCTCACATATGGTTCACGCAGTGGAAAGAAAACAGGGTGAGAATGCAGCTCCTGTGATTTGGGAGTGTTTTACCGGAGCTTTTCTGGATAGGTTCTTTCCAAGATAGTTGAGAGACGCTAAGGCTCAGGAATTTATGAATTTGAGACAAGGTTCTATGTCAGTCCAAGAGTACGGACTTAAGTTCCCCAGCTCTCCAGGTATGCTCCACATATGGTTGCCGATCCCAGGACATAAATGAGTAAGTTTCTATTTGGGGTATCTGACTTGGTGAAGACAGAGTGCAGAAATGCTATGTTGTTGGAAGATATGAGTATCTCTAGGCTCATGAATCATGCTCAGCAGGTTGAGGGAGATAAGCTTAGAGAACTAGCTAAGGACAAAAAAAAGGCTAGAACAGGGAACTATGAGCACTCTCAGCAGAAATCAGGTAGTGGAAATCGCTCGCAATTTCACAAAAGATCTTTACCTCCAGCACCTTCATCAGTTAGTGCTCCATCCCCCAGGTTTTGACAGGATCAGAAAGGTAGGGCATTAGGCTCTAAGTCTCAGGGGAGTGTTTCAGGTAGCAGAACCTACCCAACTTGTCAAAAGTGTGGTAAGAACCATCCGGGTGAGTGTATTGCAGGCAAGGAAAGATGTTTTGGTTGTGGTCAGACTGGTCACAGGTTGAGAGACTACCCTTCTTCTAAACAGGGACAAGGAGGTAACAATAATAGGGCTCAGTCTACAGCTTCAGCAGCACCAACAGGTTGCCAAACTCAGCAGGGTGTTTCATCAGGTACAGTGGCGGTCAGCGCCAGAACAAGTTTTATGCTCTCCATGCTCACCAGGACCATGAAGATTCTCCTGATGTGGTTACTGGTACATTGCGAGTCTTTCATTTAGATGTCTATGCTTTGTTAGATCCCGGGGCTACTCTTTCCTTTATAACTCTCTATATACCAATAAACTTCGGTGTCAGTCCAAAAACTCTCTCAGAACCCCTCTCAGTCTTTACTCCAATTGGTGACCCAGTTATAGCTAGACGGGTATACAGAAATTGCCCTGTCACAGTCTCTCAGAAAGTCACATCAATAGATCTTGTAGAGTTAGAAATGGTAGACTTTGATGTCATTCTAGGCATAGATTGGTTACATTCCTGTTATGCCTCAGTCGATTGTAGAATTAGGATCGTTCGCTTCCAGTTTCCAAGCGAACCAGTCTTAGAATGGAAGGGTAGTAGCTCAGTGCCTATGGGTTGATTCATTTCCTACCTTAAGGCCAGAAAGATGATTTCCAAGGGGTATATATATCATTTAGTTTGGGTTAAGGATTCAAGCTCCGAAACCCCAACTCTTGAGTCAATTGCAGTAGTAAATGAGTTTCCAGAAGTGTTTCCAGAAGATCTTCCCGGAATTCCTCCCGAAAGGGAAATAGACTTCAGAATTGATCTCCTTCCAGATACCCAGCCTATTTCTATTGCTCCTTACAGAATGTCTCCAGCAGAGCTTAAGGAATTGAAAGAGTAGTTGAAAGACCTTCTAGATAAGGGCTTCATCAGACCTAGTATTTCCCCATGGGGTGCTCCAGTGTTATTTGTGAAAAAGAAAGATGGTTCTCTCAGGATGTGCATTGACTAACGGAAGTTGAACAAAGTCACAATCAAGAATAAGTACCCTATCCCCAGAATTGATGACTTGTTCGACCAACTTCAGGGTGCTAGTCACTTTTTGAAAATAGACCTCTGATTCGGTTATCATCAGCTCAGAGTCAGAGATAGTGACATCTCGAGAACAGCCTTCAGAACTCGGTATGATCATTATGAATTTATAGTTATGTCTTTTGGACTAACAAATATTCCTGCAGCTTTCATGGATTTGATGAACAGGGTGTTCAAGCAGTATTTGGACTTGTTCGTTATCGTCTTTATTGATGATATCCTCATTCACTCTAGGAATGAGGAAGAACATGCGACCCATTTAAGGGTTGTCCTGCAAACTCTCAAGGATCGCCAGTTATTCGCTAAGTTTAGCAAATGCGAGTTTTGGTTACAATCAGTTGCTTTCCTTGGGCATATTATATCTAGCGAAGGGATCCGAGTGGATTCTCAGAAAATAGAGGCAGTGAAGCAATGGCCCAGACCCACCTCTCCTAAAGATATCAAAAGTTTCTTGGGTTTAGCCGGTTACTACATAAGGTTTGTGGAAGGATTTTCATCCATAGCTTCTCCATTGATTAAGTTGGCTCAGAAAAAGGTTAAGTTTCAGTGGTCAAATGAGTGTGAGAAGAGCTTCGCAGACCTGAAAACTAGGTTGACTACAACTCCTGTTTTGACTCTACCAGAGGGTTCAGACGGTTATGTGATCTATTGTGATGCATCCAGAGTCGGCCTAGGTTTAGTGTTGATGCAGCGAGGTAAGGTTATAGCTTATGCTTCTAGACAGCTTAAGATGCATGAGAAGAACTATCCAACTCATGACCTTGAGCTTGCAGCCGTAGTATTTTCCCTAATTTGGAGACATTACTTGTATGGTGTGCACATAGATGTGTTCACACACCATAAGAGCCTTCAGTATGTGTTCACCCAGAAAGAGTTGAATCTTCGCTAGAGGAGATGGCTTGAATTCCTCAAGGACTATGATATGATTGTGTTCTACCATCCTGGTAAGGCCAATGTAATAGATGATACTCTTAGCAGACTATCTATGGGTAGTGTAGCACATGTTGAGGAAAAAAGGAAGGAATTAGCGAAGGATGTTCACCGGCTTGCTCACTTAGGAGTTTGCCTGATGAACATATCAGATGTTGGTGTGACACTTCAGAATGGGTCAGAATCTTCATTGGTAGTGGAGGTTGGGGAAAATAAGACAGTGATCCTATATTGCTTCAATTGAAGGGTGCAGTTCATCGGTAGAAAGTTGAGGTTTTCTCCCAAGGGGGAGATTGTTGGCTTCGCTACCAGGGTTGTTTATGTGTTCCTAAGGTGGGTGAGTTGAGACAACAGATCCTAACAGAAGCCCATAAATCTCGGTATTCTATTCATCCAGGTGCCACTAAAATGTACCGTGATCTGCAGGAAGTCTTTTGGTAGAATGTCATGAAAAGGGATATAGCAAATTTGTGCCTAAGTGCCCTAATTGTCAACAGGTGAAGGTAGAACATCAGAAACCAGGATGTATGACTCAAGAGATTAACATTCCTACATGGAAGTGGGAAGTGATCAACATGGACTTCATTACAGATTTACCTCGTACTCACAGACAACATGATTTCATTTGGGTAATAGTAGACAGAGTTACTAAGTCCGCTCACTTTTTGGCTGTCAAGACTACAGATTCGGCGGAGGACTACGCCAAGCTTTACATTAATGAGATAGTCAGGTTGCATGGGGTTCCTTTGTCTATCATCTCAGAAAGAGGTCCTCAGTTTACCTCTCATTTCTGGAGATCATTTCAGAAAGGTCTTGGTACCCAGGTTAATCTTAGCACAACATTTAATCCACAGATGGATGAACAGGCAGAGCGTACCATTGAGACTTTAGATGACATGTTGAGAGCTTGTTTGATCGATTTCAAGGGGAGTTGGGATGATCAACTTCCTCTTATAGAGTTCGCCTACAATAATAGCTACCATTCCAGTATTTAGATGGCCCCTTATGAGGCATCGTATGGGCGTAGATGTAAATCTCCAGTTGGTTGGTTTGAAGTAGGTGAAGCAACCTTGATAGGGCAAGATTCGGTTCATGAGGTTATGGAAAAATTTCAGCTCATCAGACATAGATTTAAGACAGCCTAGAGTCGCCAGAAGTCCTATGCAGATGTAAGGAGAAGGGACTTGGAGTTTCAAATCGATGATTGGGTTTTCCTGAAAGTGTCGCCTATGAAGGGAGTGATGAGATTTGGCAAGAAAGGGAAGCTCAGTCCCAGATATGTCGGTCCTTACAGAATCTTGAAAAGGGTTGGTAAAGTGTCTTATGAGTTAGAGTTGCCAGCAGAATTAGCAGCAGTCCATCCAATCTTTCACATTTCCTTGTTGAAGAAGTGTGTGGGTGATCCAGCATCTATACCGTTAGAGAGTGTGGTTGTGAAGGATAGTCTCACTTATGAAGAGGTGCTAGTTGAAATTCTTGATCGTCAGGTTCGAAGGTTGAGAAATAAAGAAGTCGCTTCAGTTAAAATTTTGTGGAGGAGTTAGTTAGTAGAGGGAGCTACTTGGGAAGCAGAAGCAGCCATGAAGGCCAAGTATCCTCATCTCTTTCCTTCCAAATCCATTCCAGCTTGAGGTAATAGTTCCTCTCCAGTTTTTCAGTTATTCTTGCGTAGATTCGGTCTTAGTATCATGTTCCTTCAGTATACTTGCATTTTCAGCATATTTGCATGTTCTTGGAAGTTAGTTCAGTCAGATTTCAGTTTGCAGTACTTAGTGGTAGGGTTTGCAGTTCTTTCCCTCCATACTCAGCTAGTTTAGACTTCATTTGAGGACGAGTGTTCCTAAGGGGAGATAATGCAACACCACGTATGCTAGAAAGACCAAAATGTATATTTTCAGGAGTTGCAGGTGCCACCAATGGACCGTAGGGTGAACCACGGACCGTAGGTGGGGTCCGTGGTTTGCCACCTGTAACCCCCTCCCCAGAACCCCAGAAAAAATCCAGCTAAGTCTGGACCCACGCGAGGACCTACAGACCGTAGGTCAGACCACAGTCTGTGGTCCAGGCCGTGGTTCAGACACCCCAGATCCCAGTCTCTAAAGCCAATCGATGACTGACCAGGACGGACCGTAGGTTAGTCGATGGTCCGTCGGTCAGGCCCGTCGTTGACCCCGACAGCTTTTAAGTCAGGGGTCGTTTGGTATTTTTCCCAATGCATTGGACACCTAAACTACGTCGTTTAACCCCTAAACTACGTTGTTTTGGTCAATTTAAGCCTAGTAACTTAATCAAAACTTACCCTAAGCGATTCATTCACCAAAATTTGATCAAACTAGAGCAAATGGAGAAGAAGCAGTCGACCAAACCCTCTCCAAGAACGCAGCAGGTTTTCTTCAATTACAGCCCCGAAATCGAAAGATTTCTCCGTAGAATTCATCACCAGGTATGTGGGATTTCACTAGTGGATTCCTTTCATCCACTAAGTCCCTAGATTTCAGTCAGAATCTTGATTCCTTAAATATTGCTTAGACCTAGGGTTTTTTTAACTTTAGAAATTATTGTGATTTAGTTGTTAGAATGTTCCAAATCAGATTATCATGTTGTTGTAACACCGTTGCTCAGTTCCTTGCATGAAATTTAGAACCCTAGTTGTGTAGATTCGTTTAGTTCATGAATTACACTAGCTAGGTCAGTTTAAACAGATATACATGCCTCAGATTTCGGATGTTTCATTGTCAGTTATAAATGTTGCTTTCTCATTTAGCATGTCAGAATATTGAGCTATCTAGTATAATTCAGTTATGTTGTATTGTTCACATTTCTAGTTGGGAGTAGGGATAGACCTAGTGGACTAGGGTTCAGCATACCCGTATAGTCCCAGAACTACGTGCCCCATAGGTTTATAAGTTCCCTCCGTGGGCATTACATCCAGTGATCACGCCAGACATGCCTCTATACCCTTGACAAGGTATATTGGGTCCTCTCGATGGGGCGTATACATCGGATTCCATGTTTAGCTCACGTAGTTTTATGTCGGTTAATAGTAGCTCCCACAGTCAGATTCTAGTGCATTGACCAGGTTCTAGTTATATTTCAGTATTAAGCTTCAGCATGTTATGTACTTGGTCATTGCATTCAGTTTAGTTCATATTAAGTATATCTCAATATATTTATCATGTTCAGATTATATCATTACTCAGTATGCTTTGTTCAGTTATATGCTTGTTCAATTTTATCCTATCCTTCATTCTCAATACCTTCAAGTACTGACGCATACTCTGCGCTACATCTTTTTGGGATGTAGGTTTAAGTCCTCAGCATTCAGATCACGTGTAGATCGGTTCTCGATCTATATTCAGCAGTATCAGTGGTGAGTCATTATTCTTCAAGGACGATATACATGTTCTTTATATTTCATTCTTTCATTTTAGTTTCAGTTTTACTAGAGTTATTTGGGGGCATGTCCTATCATCTCTAGTCAGTTAGAGGCTTATTTCATACATAGACAGATTCAACTTTAGTATTTGAGTTATAGTTCAATATCTTAAACTCTTGCTTAGTATTTATATATTCAGACTTAGATTGGGTTATCCCCATCATTTCAGTTTATTTCATGTTTTAAGCTTCCGCATAGTATCTTTTGTTCAGTTGGTTAAGTATGCTTATGATATGCCAGCTCTGGGTTAGCTTGGGGTCACTCGTGATCTTAGGTCCCGTGTTTACGTCCAGGGGGTAGCCTCGGGGCGTGACACAACTATACATCATCAGATTCTAAGTGTAGGCGGTCGCAAACAAGTATAAACCTAACTCTTAGTTAGGTCGATCCCACATGGAGTGATACGGTAAAGAATTTGATTAAGAAGTAAAATAGTGTTCTAATCGTTTGTTTTCGCAACAATAAAGTAAATGATAAGGTTTTGACAATAAATGTCAAATGGGGGGATTTGAATAACCAATTAACAACTACAAATAACCGGGAGTAAACAAGTAGAGAGGGTTTCTTGGGAGTGTGATGAATTGGATAATAATTTCGTATAATGGGTAATTACTAATTACTCAAAGACGTTGAATCTCGGTGGGTAGGCTAGGTCATGGGTGCAATAGTCATTTCTCAATCAACTATTACGAATCAAGTGAGTTCTTTCAAACCTCAACAAGCACAACACAGATAAACAACCCATAACCTTAATCAATCTACTTTTTCAAGCTAGATTATTAATATTGCATTCAAACCCACTCTGTCAAGTTAGATTCGTAACAACACAATCACTGCAATCATCAACTAACAATTTAACTCTAACACATCTTTCTCAAGCAAGTATAGAGTACTAAGCTAGAATTTCATTTGCAACTACAATTCCTCAATTAAAACACAAACTATTAATTAAATCTAGTTCAAATCAATAATAAAATAAGTAATTAACTACACCCATTAGCTAATTAATGCATCCAACTACATAATTACACCCCCAAGAATGGGGTTTTAGCCAAACATAATAAAGAACAAGAAATTGTTACTAACTATGTTTTCCATCAGGTAGGGCAACAATTCACAAGTCTCCAAATGCCCAAATTAAAGCTCAAAATCAAGTAAACCCTATATCTCTACTCAAAAAGTGTAAAAACAATGTTTTGAGTGTTTAAGATCGAAAACCCAGAACTGGACAATGTGGAAACTCCTCTTCTTCTTTTAAAAATTACATTTATACATTCCCAAAATTTCAGCATCGGAGTCACTCGGCGAAGTAAGTCGGGCTCGCCGACACGATCGTCGATGTGTCGAGTGCTCTCTTTCTAGCCCTTTTTGGCGAAGTAGGTCGGGCCGCCGACCTAGTCGGCGATGCGCCAAATACTCCTCTTCTCGCCTTCTTGACATGGCTTTGCACCAAGTTAGTTTTTTCCATGGGCTGGCCTGCTAAAACTTTAGGCGAGCTGAAGGTCTACTCGGCGACTCGCCGAGTGGCTTTGGCGAGTATCAGCCTTGCTTTCCTTCAACTTTTTCAGCTTTTTCACTCCTTTTTGCCTCATAATGTCCTTGCCTTGCTCTTTTGCCTTCATTGCTACAAATTAACATTTCAACATCAATTATGAGCATAGAATAGGCATTGAGGACATAATTCCTTAAATATTAAACCCTAAATGAGTCAAAATCCCCTACTCATCATTAACTTAAGGATTTTGACGGATGAACATATTAATGTGACGCCCAAGTGCCTGAGAAATACTTAGGGTGTTAATTTCTTAATTGGGACGAGAGGATTTAGAAGACTTAAAGATTCATCAATTTTGTACAATAAACATACTTGAATGAATGGATAGTAAAGCATTTATTGGAGTTATGATATCAAAGAACTGTAATCATATATCCTCTTCTGTATTGATAAATACCAAGTAGTTAAAGTATTTAGTAGATCATAATTGAAACCCCCAATTCTCTCACAATAGTTATTTTTTTTAATCGTACTAGAAAATTATAAACAAACTCTTGTACGCTCTCTATGGGATCCAACTTCAAAGAACTATAAATATTCAACCCAGGTGTCTGAAATTTGGTGCTACCACCTACCATGCATGCATGATCAGAACATGTCACTTGTACAGATGTGACATATTTTTATCATGTCATTTTGACATATCTCATGATCATATTGACTTCTTCGTTTGACTTGGCTTGTCATACCATTTGACACGTGACACCAAATTGAGCCTCTAAATGGAGATGACATATTAGAATTGACAATGTAGGCTCATCATGTGTAGCCTAATTTGATGGACTAGCCCAATGAAAGCAGACTTTAATTAAATTCATATTTATTGAACTTAAATTATTAGTCTAATTATATTAATCCACAATATTTATTTGATTTAATATATCTTAAATTTAATATAATCTGAATAATTTCATGAATTTATATCCAAAGAATTAAAAATGAATAATACATTTATATTTCATTCGCACAAAGGTAGTGCTAAAACTCACATTTACAATTCTTAAGTATATAACTTATTTTTCAGGTTGATATTCCCATTCTGAGAAAAGGAGAGTGTGGACTGCTATGAAATCCATCAATTTTGGTTTTGAAGACACTAACAACCACAAGGCTGTAGAATTCGATATTTGGTATTTATGGATTTCGGTACACTACAGCATCTTTTTTTTTTATGATTACACATGAAAAAACAAATGAAGATATTATTATTTTTTCATCTATTATTGTGTTACAACATTCAATGAAGCTATAAGAGGTAAAAGAAATTCTGGACTTCTTCCACTACTACTACTAAATCTAGTATTCTAAGTGTACTTTACCGCCGTTGAGTGGTTCGCTGACACCGTGGTTTTAGGTACCGATACACCGGTGAGTAAGATCATTCTATCCTGGGAGGATATATTCCATTAACCTCGGGTACTTGAGGGGAATAATTTCCTTAAGGGGACACTGTGCATTCAGTGGTCTCGATTTTCTTCTTTAAGAAAAATATTTTGTATATTATTCCTAATCTGTTTCTGATTCTATTTTCTCTACTGGTTTAAATTTTCTAGTTCTGAAAATTCTCTTTAAACTTTGTTGGTTCTTATCAAGTTCTTCAAAGTTTTTGTTCTAAGTATCTTAGGAATACAGGATGAACAACAATCTTAAGGAAATTTTTATACTATTGGTATTTCTTGTATTCTACTGATTGAGAAAAATAAATCATGGAAGTAGAATATTAATGCACTAGTTCTTCAGAATTTGGTGCCTTTTTTAGCAAGGACGAAGTGAGAATGTACCAAAAAAATTGGTGGTATTCCAGTTAAAGATTATACCAGGTAACCTTCTTATTATTTTTCTAAGGAAGAAAATAGTTTCTAAAAGTTAACTCTTTTGACATTTATCATGTGTGTCTTTGAAAAAAGATTTGCAAACCATATGTTTTTGAATGAATTTTTCTTGGAAAATAGTGTTGCCTTTAAAATTCTTTAGTTTGCAGAATGAGATATGCATATATTAGTTTGATAAAATAGTATGTCAAAATGTTATAGTTGGAATACTATTTGAAAAGAAAAGCATATCTATGGGATAATCTAAGTAAATGTTTTATTCTGTTTGGAGACTAAAAAAAAACTTTTGTAGTTTTGTACTCTGTGTAAAATTTGATTGTGTCTGATTTTTTTAGACTAAAAACTTTTATATTTTTCTACTCTGGATAAATTAGACTATGCAATTGGTTTCAAGAATATGAAAACTTCACCTAATAGGTCAGTGTTATACTTTTGGTTTTCTATAAACTTCACTGTTTAATAGAAACAAAAGAAAAAAAAATTATGTCTTTATTGTTAGTATTCTAAATACTAAGTGGTATGTCTGTTTGTGATAGAGGAAAAATACCAGTGACTTAGAGTTTGTGATTTTGTGCCTCTATGGAATGAACTTTTACATTGTGTAAAGATTGTCAAAAGGAATTGAAGCACTATAATTCTTTTGTAGAATAATATTTCAAAAGAGGTTTCATATTGCCAAAGACATTTTGATAGTATGAGAAAAAACATGTGGAAAAACTATTTTTAAATACTTGAAAAATATTTTTGAGATCATATTTTAAATGTGGGGGTTCTTTGCTTATGATAAAGATAAAATTAGACTTAGTGTCTAATTAAATTTGGAGCACAAGATATGAAATTGAATGATACTTTTGTATTATGTTAGACCCACAAAATTCTTGGAGTATATTTGATACTGTGGTGTTGAGTTTCTCTTTTACTAGTATATGGTATGACTAGTATGAAACTACCAAATTATATATATACTTGTTCAAAATAATTGTGTTCTTTTATGGAAAAGTGTCACTTAAAATGTTGTAATTTTTCATGAAAAGATATGTCTATTAAAATAAAACTATTTGTCTAGACATGAATATTGGTGAATAGTCATTTGTCATGTTTTGTAAAAGAAACATTTGGATATTGCCTTTATTGGACACGATGAAACTATTTTCATGGGTAGCTCTATAACAATCAAATTGAAAGTTATGGAAAGGTCCTTCTGAATAGGACATTTGAAAATGTGCTGACTCTAAACAATGTTTGTATCACACAAAATTTTAAGAAGCAGGAACAAAATATTTGTGAGAAAAAGATACCTCACGGAGAGCTGTTCAAACTCAATAATATTATTTGTTCTTACTTGCTTGAGTCAAACTGTTTGTGACATGAACATTTGGGACATGTCAATTATAAAACCTTGCATGGAAAACTTATCAACTTAGAAGTTTTGTCTAACTTTGTGTGCAATAAATAAAAATGTCAAGTTTGTGTTGAATCTAAGTATGCTAAGCATTCTTATAAATCCTTTGAAAGGAATTCTAATCACTTAGAGTTGATTTACATTGACATTTTTTATATGAAGTCAACACCATCTCGTGGTGGAAAAAAGTATCTCATAACTTTTATTGACAATTGCATTTAATACGGTTATGACTATTTGATAAATGGTAAGGATGAAGCAATCAAAACGTCTAGACAATATAAAATTGAAGTTGAAATCAGTTAGGAAAAAGTTAAGAAGTGATAGGGATGGAGAATATATATCTCCTTTTTCAGAAATATGTTTGGAAAGTGGTTTTATCCATCAAACTACTGCCCTATTCACCTCAATCTAATGGAATTGCAAAATAAAAAAAAACTGAACTTTGAAGGAAATGATGGCAACATTACTTATAAGTTCAGGTTTACCACAAAACTTGTGTGGAGAAGCTATTCTTACAGCAAAAGAAAACAACAAAAAGTTTTGTCTTTTCAGAAAGAAAGCAATAAAAAGTTTTGTTTATTCAGGACACAATCTATTTCATGTGGGAAATGAAAAGGAAGGAAAACCAACTTGAAATATTTCAAAGTGTGAGGGTGTCTAGCCAAAGTCCAAGTTCCCATTCCTAAAAGGATTAAAATAGGACCTAAGACTGTGGACTGTAAAATTAGACTTGAGTAGTTTAGTGAAGGGTCTAAAAGACCTTGGAAAGAACAAAGGGAGAATGTACTTAATAAAGAGTTTCAGAGGCGTAGTAAATGACAAAGGACATCTACTTTCTTTGGATTTAATTTTGTAACATTTCCTATGTCTTTTTGTGGTTTCAATAGTGATATTGATTCAATCTTGAGCAACCACATTAGAAGTTGATTAATCTTCCTCCAAGGAAATAAACCTTTGGGTTCAAACTGAATCTCCCGAAAAAAAAATGAAAGTCGATGGAACTGTTGACAAATAAAAAGCAAGACTTTAAAAAAAATAAGGTCTTGATTTTGCCGACAAATACTCGCCAGTAACTAGAATTACATTCATTCGGATGTTAATTGCATTAGCTGCGGTATATGACCTCCAAATTCATCAAATGAATGTGAAAACAACTTTCTTAAATGGAGAATTGGAGAAAGAAATTTACATGAAACAGCCCGATGGTTTTTTGAATCCTGGTAAAGAAAAGAAAGTATGCGAACTTGTTAAGCCACTTTATGGACTAAAACAAGCACTCAAACAATGACATAAGAAATTTGACCAAACCATGTTGGCAAATGGATTTAAGAATGATGGAAGTGATAAATGTGTTTAAATTAAAATCACAAGGTCATTGTTTGTTTGTATATTGATGACATGTTGATCATCAGTAGAGACACTAATGACATAAATGCTATTAAATGTATGCTAGAAAGCAAGTTTGATATGAAAGATCTTGGAGTTGCTGATGCGATCTTAGGTATATGAATTCTTAGAACTCCATAATGTTTAGCGTTGTCACGGTCTCATTGCATTCAAAAGGTACTTGACTAATTCAAATATTTGGATTTCAATATTGTCAAGACTCCAATAAATGCAAGCTTTGCATTCAAAAGAATGAAGGTGAAAGTGACTCACAATTGGATTGTGCTAGAGTATTGGAAAGTATGATGTATATCATGAAGTGTACGCCATCAGATATAGAATGTGCTATTAATGAACTGAGTCGGTTCACGAGTGATCTCAATCGAACTCATTGGATGACAATGAAAAGAGTTTTGGGGTATTTATAACATACTCAAAACTATGTCATGCATTATAACAATATCCAGCAGTATTGAAAGGATATAGTGATATAAATTGGATCACCGGGATCAAATGAAGTAAAATCCATGAGTGGATATGTATTTACTCTTGGTGGAGGAGCAGTCTCTTGGAAATCTTCCAAAAAGACATGTATCGCTAGCTCTACAATGATCTCTGAGTTAGGTGCTCTAGATAAGGCCGGTGATTAAGTTGAAAGACTCCGGAATTTCTCTATAGATATTCTTTTTTTGCCCAAACCTTTGGCATCAGTATGCATACACTTTGATAGTCAAGATGCAATAGGTAGGGCACGGAGCATGATGTATAACAGAAAATCTCGTCATATAATACATAGACATAATACCGTTAGAAAACTACTCTCTAGTGGAATTATCACAATTGACTATGTAAAGTCAAAGGATAATGTGTCGGATCCACTTACAAAAAGTCCTAACTAGAGAGAAAGTTGAAAGATCATCTAAGTGAATGGGTTTACGACTTAGGACAAGTCATCATGGTGGTAACTCTATCTAGCAGACTGGAGATCCCAAGAGCTAGGTTCAAGGAGAAAAACAAAGTTGTGACTTACGGTTAGACATTGTCAACCAACTCAATCTATTCACATGATGAAGACAATGCTCAGGAACAAGGATATAATACTAAGGCTTGTTAATGAGTTAATAAAGCTTAAAGTTTTTAATGATTTGCTAAGTTTGACAGATTTGACCAAATAGTGTATCTACGTGATAACACGGTTAGAAATCACCTATGTGAGTGTGAAGTGTAAGTCACTTCAAAGAGGATGATTGTCAAAAGCCCATCTCTCTATACACTCATGAAACCAGGAGGTGTTCATGGCTGAAACGATCACAACCGTCAGAACCATAAACGGTAAAGGGTTGATTGTGTGACATATGGTTGTCTAGGTATACACCAAAGCTTGATGGTTCAAAGATATCAAATCTACCAATTGACCGAGTATATCCAACATATGTTCACTACGGAAAGTTCAAAGGGAAACCTACTTATCCATATGCAATTAATTCTTGCTTGTAAATTATACACACTTGTGCATTTCTTTGTTTTGGAGTCATTCCCCATTCATACGGGGGATTGTTGGGTTTTAAAAGGTGTGAATGGAAATGAAGAGTTGCGACTTTTATGAAGAGTTGTACTTTTATGAAAATTTGTGACTTTTATGAAGAGTTGTGACTTTTACGAAAAGTTGTGACTTTAATGAAAGGTTGCGACTTTTATGAAAGGTTGTGACCTTTCCGAAAGATTGTGACTTTTTCAAAGGGTTGTGACCTTTTCGATAAGGCACAATAAGAACCTTTTCACACTACCCTTTGTTTTCTATAAATTGAGGGATTTCCTCTCATTTTAAAAGAAAAAATTTTCTGGACTTCTTCCACTACTAGTACTAAATCTAGTATTCTAAGTGTACTTTACTGCCGTTGAGTGGTTCGCTGACACCGTGGTTTTAGGTACTGATACACCGGTGAGTAAGATCATTCTATCCTGGGAGGATATATTCCATTAACCTCGGGTACTTGAGCGGAATAATTTCCTTAAGGGGACATTGTTGTCACGACCCAGGGGTACCCCCTAGATGTAACATGGCGTATAGGACCCCGAGAGACCCCATACAAGCCAATTAGCATTCATAACATAAGAAATAGAACATAAGAGGTAAAAGCAACATTTTAGGTTCAAAAGTTTTATAAAAGTAAAGCGGAAGTCTAAACACTTTGTCTCTAGAGCCATCTAATACAATAGAATGAAATTGGGCCTAGCCCATACATCAAGTCCAAAACTGAAATATGAAAAAGAAACTGAAATCAATGAGAATCCATCCTCGAAGAATGAGGACTCACCAAAGCTCAGAAACCTCACAATCAACCACTAGCCATGAAACTGAGGACCTTGACTGTCGGACCCTACATTTGGGGAAATGTAGGCAAGAGTATGCGTTAGTACAAAACAATGTACTAAGTATGATAATCATGCATAAAATATTTAAATCATGCTAAAATAGGACATTTTCATGACATGCAATGACCAAGCTAAAACATGATATAAAAGGGTTAGAAAACATAAGTCATAAAACATGGTCAATGCAAGCTAACATCTTTAAACCTTTGAACACGTGTGAGATACTTCTTGAAGTAAGCTTAGTTCATTATTATTGTGGGAATTATCCTTAACCGACATAACGACCATGTGAGCTATAACATGATTCCCCAGTGTTTCCTACACTGAAAAGGGTTGTCCTACTTGCCAAGGTAGAACCATGAATCTGAGCTAAAGTCTATTTATACAATCATCCTATGGGGGCACATAGGTAAGGGACAAGGAGATTACTACTAGAAAATCCGACCTCAACATGGAAAGAGCTTCCATCTCAATATCCTCTCGGTGCTAAGCATAAATCTCACAGAGTAGTTATTAATCTTGAATTGTCTCATGATCCATGGAAAGGCACAATTAAGTAACCAATCCAAGCTAAAGTCATATTATCATCCATGGAAAGGTACAATTAAGCAACCAATCCAAGCTAGAGACATCATAGGATAGCTCCGTAGACCATGCGTGAGAAAACCTTTCATCGTCCATGATCTTTTCATAATGGCTTTTAAGGCCCACATTCATTCACTTCATGCTAGAGATGCCCTACTAATACTAATGGAAATAGTTTTGAAATTATGGCCTATAATCATTGATGTCATATCCGGATACCATACTAATTAAGACCTAATTTAGGAAAATAGCCTGAAAAGCATTGAGGGCAAATCTAGATGTCATTCATGTCATGTGGCCAAGCTTCATAGAACATATAGACAATCTCATCTATAAGCTTTCTTGAGTCATAAACATACTTTCATGAACATGCTTTCTTTTCAATAAATTCATAAGCTTCATCATAGTTTCAAAGTCAATGCATCTTCAAATTCATTTACATCTATTTCATAAAGAGAGACATGCATATTTTCATAAATTCATCTTTCATAGTTCAAGACCCACATTACTCAACATAGCTTAGAAAACATGGGTTATGCATGGGTTCATTGGAAATCAACCTAAAAACATGCAATTACTTCAATTCATGCATAAAGGTTCATAAATCAATCAAATAAATCAACATTGAAAGAAACCAATGATATGGAAGAAAACACTAACTCAATTAGAGAATTCTAACTTTGTAAATTAGAAAATTTGGGAACTCCATGGAGGAAAGGGCTCCATCGATGAAAACTATCATACCTTGATGTCAAAAGCTTGAAAGAAATGAAGGATTTGGAGGCTTGATCTTGAAACCCTAGCTTTCTTCTTCAACTTCTAGAGAGAAAAATATTTGAGAGGAAGATCTTGTTCTTCTTTTGAGAATTTGAGAGAATGATTTGGGTTTGGGTGATTTAGGGGTTAAAAATCATTATATAGGCTTCTATTAGAGAGAAAAACGACATAGTGAGTTAAAACAATTGGGAAAAGACCCAATAACCCCTGACTTAAAAACTACCGAATTCCATCTACAAAGAGACTGACGGGCCATCGTTTGGACTACCGTCCGTCGACTGGATCCGTTGTTCATGGTCTGCCTGACAGGGCTTCACTAAAACAAGCATATATTTTTACTCCGAGCTTGAATTTTAGCAAACACGGTGGCATTGAAAAGAGGATTCAATTATCTTTAATTTGATTGGTCATGGGACACCTAATTCATTTTATTCTAAAAGATATGACCGTTTGAAGTTGACCCAAAAGCCCTTTCATTCCAAATAACTGACGTTTGTTCGTCCGTCGTTGACTTCAGAGACTCAATTACTGGGCCACCAATAATGGACCCCTTCCTACGGGCCGTGGTTTAGTCTACGGACCGTAGGTCGTGGTCGTCGTTCTTGACTTCTGACTCTGAAATCTTTCTAAGTTTGGGACTCACCTACGAACCCTATCTATGGCTCGTGGAATGGATGACGAGCCGTCCTGGTGAACTGTCACAAAGTACTGAAACTTAACATTTTGGAAAAAATTGAACTGACCAATCATGGCCACCACCTACGGACCGTCGTTTCACCTACGGTCTGTGGATGGTGTCGTCGTTGCTGACACCAAGTTGTGAAAAACTGAAATTTTTACCCAATTTGAAATTCGGGGTGTTACAACTGTGCATTCAGTGGGCTCGATTTTCCTCTTTAAGAAAAATATTTTGTATATTGTTCCTAAGCTTTTCTGATTCTATTTTATCTACTGGTTTTTATATTTTGTTGGTTCTTATCAAGTTCTTCAAAGTTTTTGGTCTAAGTATCTTAGGAATACATGATGAACAACAGATCCAAATCACCCCTATCACCTTCATCCTACTAATAACCCTGATATGACACTGGTGAATAACCTCTTTGATGGATGAGGTTTTCAAGGTTGGAAGCGATCAACCTCATAGCCATAAAAATAAGTTGGGTTCATCAATGCATCCAACCCAATTGCTCCTACAAACTCTTCAGATTTACTACTTTGGCATAGATCCAATGATATGGTGACTTTGTGGCTCTTGAATTCTCTATCAATAGATATTGCAGAAAGTGTAATCTACTCAAGGACTAAAAAGGTATTGTAGACAAGCTTGGAGCACAGGTTTGGTCAAACCAATGGTGCTAAGTAGTTTCATCTGCAAAAAGAACTATGCAGATTAATTCAAGAAATAAATAGTATTGCAGGATATTTTACTAATTTAAAGAGGTTATGGAATGAGCTTGATTCCTTAAACTCTAACATACAATGTTCTTGTGTATGCACATGTAAAAGAAAAATCAAGCTGCTAAAATTTATGAAAGATGAGAGACTTTTGCGATTCCTCATGGTTTTAAATGACTTATATGCATAGGCTAAGGTAAATATTCTAATGATTAATCCTTTGCCTAACATTAATCATGCTTACTCATTGATTTTGTCAGATGAGAATCAGAGGAAAACTTATTTAAGTCCTCTTGTTTCTTTTGATTCCTCTTGTTACTTTTGATACATTTTCTTTCATTGTAGGAAATATCAACCAGTCCAAAGGAGAAAACATATTTCAAGGTTTCTAGGACCCTCACAAAGACCCTATCCCAATTCTCCAAGAAACTTCAATCATCCACAAAGGTTCCAACATCAGTAGTTGCAGAGGTTTCCAAAACAAACTCAAAAATTCAAAAGAAATAAAGCTAAATATGATCCAAATGTGAGTTGCACTTATTGTGGTAAAGAAGGACACCTGGAAGTGGACTATTTTAGGTTGATAAGGTTTCCGGAGGATTTTCACTTTACTCACAAAAATTATCAAGGTCAAGTCAAAGAAAATGTTGTTATGGGCACAAAAGAAAATGAAGGAAATTTAGGGTGTGAAATGTTTTTCAATTTTTCCATGTTTGGTTGACTTAAATGTTTGGAAAATGTTTTCCAAATCAACTCACTTTCTTCAAATTTAAGGAAAATGACTTCCCTACCAGAATTGAAGAAAACATTTTCCAAAACTCTACTTTATCCTATATTTTTTTTTCTTACCCTATCCATACCACGTACCCGACCCTCCCCATTCAAAAAAAAAACTAAAATTTTTAAATTTTCTTTTTTTTTCAAAATTTCAAATATATTTTTATAACTACCACCAAACCAGCCCACCCACCCACCCCCCCCCCAAACAAAAGAAATAAAAAATTTAAAAATTATTTTTGAAAAATGTTTCAACTTTTAAGATTTTTTTACCTCACCCAACCCCTACCAACCTTACTCCCTACCCCCCCCCCCCCAAAAAAAAAAATATCGCTTTTGAAAAATATTTCACATTTTATTTTTATTTTTATTTTTACGCCACACCCGTCAAATTTTATTTTTTTAAAAAAAATTTGGAAAATATTTCAAATTTAATATTTTTTCATTTTTACCACCCCCTACCCCTACTCCTACCCCTGTCACGACCCGGGCTTACACCCTGGACGTAACTGGCACTCAAGAACCATTTCTGATCACCAAGCAAACCCTTGGCCTGGCTACATGACACTAAAAAATACGCGGAAGCTTAAAATAGGTGAACACCTAGACATTTAAGAATGTCTTTAAAAAATATTGTCTTGCAAAAATACTTAACATGAGTCATAAGTTTAATAAAACATCTTGGGAAAATAATGGAAACATCTAATTCAGTCTGTGTATGAAGCCTCTAACAAAGTAAGATAGATGTAGGGAAAAGACCCACGACACCTCCAATACTACTAAGCTGAAGGAAAATGGAGTCTCCCAGAAGCAAGGAGGCCTCACCAAATACTGTCTGTGAGTGAATAGTGATCTCAATGAAACGCTTGTTAATGATCCTGAGCACCTGTATCTACATCATAAAACCATGCAGGTCGAATGATGTCAGTACATTGAATGTACTGGTAAGTGATAAGGCTAGATTAAACAACTTACTGGCTTGAATGACTAAAAGCAACATAACTGGATCAATACATGAATATGAAGTGAAAACCATTTAAGGTTTACAACAATATATACAAGGAAAGCAACACGAAAATAATGTATTTTACTTTGTGGGGAGTTTCTCTAACCGATAATCATTACCATGAGCGTAGAAATGATATAACGTTTCGTCTCACGTTGCCAGGGACATCCTATACTTTGCCGGGGTATAGGATGATATCGTGACTATAGATCCATCTATTTGGCCTTCTCAGAGGCAGTGAGAAGTGGCATTAAGAATCAATGCTATCCTATCCTAGGTTGGCTACATAGTTTTATGGGACTTCCAAATCATAAAAGACTCTAACACAATTCGGTGCTCGATACTACTCCCAAAATAAGTGATATAACTTTTGGCTCAATTCACCCATTACAAAGAATGGACTTGTTACTTAATTAAAATATTTTTCAAAACATTAGACGTGTTTACATTCTTGAAAACATGCACTTATGAACTTATCTTTCAAGTCCAATAATCAAAATAGGTACATATGTGTGTATATATATATATATAAAATAACATTAGGAACTCTTAAGTCATTATGAAATAGAACCTTAAAACTTTTTCTCAAAACTCAGTTTGAAACACAATGATTGACTTTCGAAGGCTCTCAAGACTGATAACTCAATTCAAAGGGTTCATAAGATTGAATCATTTGGTACGACCTTATACGCAATTCAAGAATGGTTCGGGTCTTAACTTAGAAATTTTTGGGGTGTTACAATATCTCCCCCTTGAGAACATTCATCCTCGAATAATGGCTGGACTGAGAATGGCAAGGAAAGGAGTTACTCTTACTATCTTTCTGACTTCTGAACTGGCCTATTAACATAGGTGGAACTGAATCATACTATGACCTTGGAACTGTCTATAACACATAAGTCAAGAACAGTATGAATTTGAACATAGTCACACTCTATCTGAAGTTATCTTCACTTGAAACAAAGGTATCAGCGTATGAAGTAAGGATGTAAATAATATGCATTGACTGATATGACTAGCAGCTTTCAAGCTCAGAAACACTTCTCAACTATGCTCTTCTTTCTTATTACTACTCCTCATTGACTGCAACTCATATCTCCCACAAGGGTATGTGACTACTCTTACCAAGGTCTTAGTCTAACTGTATGCTCTCACTATATTCAAGCCTAGTACTATAATCACTCCATGGTCTCCTACTAACCAATCCTTATAAGAATTCCTCATTCTCTCGTCACTTCTACCAACACAACTTTCATGCATCTACCAGGAACTGACTAAATACCCATCGTAAAACATTATCTCCTTCTTCCGCCACATTTATAACCTTAGGTGGAATAAACACACCATCACTATCACAATAAGAAATAGAAATCATCTTCTCTATCATCACACACTACAATCATCAACACCACTCTAAAAAAAAAGAAGGATCACTGAAAGAGCTTTAGGGCGAAAGATCATAAACACGATTCATTTGACAGTTCTGATATAAGAATATGCATGACATAAAATTATTTTTCTAGCCATTAAGATTCAAATCATGAATTTGTGACAGTTTGTCGTTTGAGCATTAAATTTTGCCTTGCACACTGTCACTTTGGGCAATGTGCTTGAGATCCTCCTTTCTCATTCTGCGTATCGCCTTTTCTACTAGAGTTCACCAACCTTCTTTGGTAAATAAAAGTGTTATGAATTGTTAGATTGGGCAAAGTCTAGCTCAGTTGGCAATCCGTCCTTCATGCTAGGCGATCAACAATATTCATTTTGCACTTCTTTTGCATTTTTGGCCATTCTTTCAAGCTTAAGTCCATGCCTTCCCCAATTGCCTTCATAGCTGCAAATCATCAATAATCGATTAGAAAAGGGAAAATTTAGGCATTTAGGACATGAACTATTGAGCTAAATAGACCTTAAATTAGTGCAAATCTAACACTCATCAATAATCAATCCAGGCTGCCCATCCAGACAGTCCACTCTTAGGGGCATAAGCACCCCAACTTGTAAGAGTGACCCGATGGCGTGTCAACTCCATAGAGGATCTCATATATAAAGGCCGCCAAGACAAACAGTCCACTCCTAGGGGAATAAGCCGCCCAGCTAGTAAGAGTGACTTAGGGGTGTGTCGACTCCGTAGAGGACCTCAAGTAGGTTTCAAGCTTCCATGGAATGTCGTCCACTCCCAAAAGCATCACAAAAGCCTCCAAGCTTGGGGTACTCCTATCCCAATAAAGTACTCAACCTCTGGTAATGCATCAGAGTCACAAAAATAGGGAGAGAGGACAAAAAGTCTAGCAAGCTACACAAATGCCTAAACTCAGGCTCATACTATCAAACCCAAGTCTGCTATTCCACTTTACAAGTACCTAGTCCATCCAAAATGACATTGGAGATGTAATTAATCTACAAGGCTCGCGAGTCTAAGGCAACACTAGTCTATCCTAGGCTAAGGCCGAACATGCTCCAAATAATAAGTAAAAATGCAAGTAGTTCACAATAACATGCAACAACACATATATCACCCCAACAATCATCGTACTACCATCGAAACAATATCAATAAATCCTAGAACATGATTTCTAAGAAGAAAAGTAGGGATAACTAGGAACCCGCCACCAATTCACACTAATCATCATGAATTCACACATTCATGATCAATCTAAATAGAAAGGAAGTTGGAGCAACATAAGCATTATGGTTGAGAAGTAGTGCTACATAAGCATTATGGTTGAGAAGGATGCTTGGATTTCTTCAACACAAGCAAGATAGTCCTACAAAAATATTTTGTGATAGCAAGTCTGCAATTGCGTTAAAAAGAATCCAGGTTTTCATGGCCGTAGCACATTGACATAAAATGGCACTTCATTCGTGATTTGGTCCACGATAAAGAGATAATAGTTGAATATTGCAAGACCGAAGAACAAGTTGCTGATATTTTCACAAAGCCATTAAAATTGGAGTTGTTCATAAAGTTGAAGAAGATTCTAGGCATGGTCAAATTTGAAGATCTTGGTTTAAGGGAGGCTATGTAGGAAATAAACCAAGAGTAGGATTCCTAAGTAGTTAAAAATTCCTTAGTAGTTTAGGATTCCTTAGTAGTTTAGGATTTGTTATTTATGGTATTTACTTATTTATGTTTAATTAGGATTTGTTAGTTCCTATTCCTAGTTTACTTTGGTTTTTAGTATTAGTATTATAAATAGGGGTGTCTTATTACATATTTTCATTGTACAAAAACACAAGAGTTATTGAGTTATCTACTCCAAAAAAATGCCCTTAAATTTTAGGCAAATTTAGTGGAGTGTGATATTAGAACAATTTTTTTTTTCTGAAACTTGAGTATCCTGCTAAGTTATTTTACCCTACAAAATGTACTGAAAGTTATCGTTTTGTTCTCTAAAAAATCAAAAGATGGAGTGTTCTGTGGGACTTTAGATGTTTTTCATAATAATTTGTTCATGATTGCTTACTAGAAATTGAAACTTGGGATTATGACATCATGCGTAGACAGATTTAAGATTTACCATTTAAACTAGATCAGTTCAACCTTTAAGTCTTTATTATTCTTAATGCTAATCTTATACATTTGAAATTATTTGTTCACAATTATATATTCATTTTGAACTTTTAATAGTTTTAGTTGTTTTTCACGTATATATTATTTTTCACGTGTATATATATATATGTGTGTGTGTGTGTGTGATTGAAAATACTGGGCTTAGTTGGAAATATAGAACATACGCACTATCTGCCTCCGACAACATATTGTTAAAAATTATTTATCTTAAACTGCAACAAAACAGGAAGGTTTAGCTAGTGTCATCAAACAATATCAAAACAAGCCATCTGGGAACCCCAATTAGTAGAAGCTCAAACGTTACTACTAATTCTCCCACTGATAAAAATGGCAATCAACTGGTGGGTCTGGCTAGTAGCTCAATTGTATAGAAGCGGAGACATAAACAAAATAAGAAGAGAAAATTGCTTGAGAATCATCTTGATGGGGGTATATCTTTAGCTGTCGTATTTTGAACTTGATAAAATCCTTGAATTTCTCTTAAATTTATGTTACATGTTTTGTATGTATAAAAAATTTGAAGATGAGGAACATAAGTAAGATAGAATTGGATAGTTCTACAGTTAAAAAGTGTAGGAGAGAGATGTACATTATGATGACGATCCCATTGGGTTCACTATTTTATCGAATAGTGGATAAGAAAAGGTTAGAGATAAATATAAATAGAAGCAGCTAAAGATTGATTCATTGAAAGATTAAGCTTTAGCGAAAAATTAAGAAAGTCATTCTTTGGATGTGACATTAAAAATTCCCTTAAGAGGAAATAGAGTGAATGCCAGAATCCTAAGACACAACCTCCCCCCCCCCATGTTATAGAAGAGATATCTGATAACACTGTGAGAAAGAAAAGAAAGCAAGGTCTCCAAGTCCGTAGGAAAAGACTCCAGCAGAAGCAGAGCTAGTGAAGGGACTGAGTGAAAAGGGAGAGCGAGTTAGACAAGGTCTATATTACACTGTGTCTCATCCTAGTGGAGATGCTGATCAAGATTCTTGAAAAAGTGATTAGTCTGCTTTGCAACCTTCTGTTGCAGCCACTTCGAGCTCTTCTAAAGTGTCTTGTTCACATTAGAACCGACTAAAAATATAAATTAGCGATCGATAAATTTTATAGCTAAACAACAAAATCTATTTCTAATCTTATTCAGTGACAAATTATTATAGAATTTTGTCACCAACGAACAATTTAAAAAAGGTTAACGATGAAGTTCTTTGCTAATTCAAACCATATACAATGAAAGCCATCCCAGAACCTGGAAGTCACGAGTATAGAGCTGTCTAATGTGAATAAATGCAAGTCCAATAATGGGAACACAACAAGCAATATTAAAGGCAAAAGACTAGCTAACATATATAGAGAAGGAGACATGCTAGTCCAGGACCCAAGTGCTCACCCCGTCTCCGATATCCACAAGCTACAAAATATTGCACGATCGATCACCGCTGGTAGCTGGTACTAGGACCTGGATCACAAAAAGATGCAGAGTGTAACATAAGTACCAAAACAAAGGTACTCAGTAGTCATCAAAGGCCGACTTAGCAGTAAAGGTAAAAACAATCTAAAAAGAGAGAATTTAGACACAAACAAAGGTTGAAACGGATATGAAAAGAAGTACACGAGCATACCATAAGTAAATCTAAGTACAACTAAACTAAACCTAACTAGACTCCCATAAGGCCAAAAGGTACACTAGTGTGCAAGTTTAAATAAAACCCGAAGGGACCGCCATAAGCCCAACAGGTACACAGAATATCTAAGAATACAAAAATGAAGAGTGACCCAAATCCAAATCCAAGAAAATCAACCGGGCTCCCAGTCTAAATAACCACATAAACAAGAACAAGTAAACTCCCAGCCAAGCTAGCACGAGTGACAATCAATCCAGGCCGCCCATTTAGACAGTCCACTCCTAGGGGAGTAAGGAGCCCACCTAGCAAGAGTGACCCGGGGGTTTGTCGACTCCGTAGAGGATCACAGATATAAAGGCCACCCAGCAGGACAGTCCACTCCTAGGGGCATAAGCCACCCAGCTAACAAGAGTGACCTAGGGGTGTGTCGACTCTGTAGAGGATCTCAGATATAAAGGCCACCCAGCCGGACAGTCCACTCCTAAAGGCATAAGCCACCCAGCTAAAAAGAGTGACCTAGGGGTGTGTCGACTCCGTAGAGGATCTCAACTAGACTCCAAGCCACCATGGATCATCGTCTTCTCCCAAAGACATCACAAAAGCCTCCAAGCCTGGGCTACTCCAATCCCAAAAAGTACACAACCTCCAGTAATGCATCGGAGTCGCAGAAATAGGGAGAGAAGACAGAAAGGCTAGCAAGCTTCATAAACGCCTAAACTAAGGCTCATACTATCATACTCAAGTCTGCTATTCTAGTTTACTTGGAGCTAGTCAATCCAAAACGACATCAGAGATGTAATTAAGCTCCAAGGCTTACCAGTCTAAGACAACACTCATCTATCCTAAGATAAGGCCGAACATTCTCTAAATAATAAGTAAAAACACAAGTAATTCACAACAACATGCAACAACGCATATATTACCCCAATTAAAATTGTACTACCATTGAAACAATATTAATAAATCCTAGATTCTGGTTTCTAAGAAGAAAAGTAGGGATAACTAGGTGTCCGTCCCCAATTCACACTAATCATCATGAATTCACACATTCAGGCTCAATCTAAATATAAAGGAAGTTGTAGCCTACCTATGGGCTGATCGCGCGTACTCCAAATCAAAAGGCCAGAGCATTACCTTTCTGAACAGTCTCCGAACACTACCACACTATCAAAAAGAAGGATCACAATGTTAGTACGGTCATTTAGACAAAAAAATCACATAAAATGAAATGGGCCTATTTTGAAGTGAAATGGGAATTATGGGACCTGTGTCATAATCTCTGAAATTGACCCCGTCAAGAGGTCCTAAACTATTCCTCTTACTTGTGTTCCAAAATTGAACACAATCCGAAGGAAAAAACAGCAAAAGCAACAATCATGAAATTTAACAAGAAAACAAAGCTAAGGCAGCCCGTAGACACCCAAAATCACCTCAAACAGAGATTATTCAACAAATCCAGATCACCAACCCACGTAGCCACGCTCCCAAAGAACACAAAGGACTTTGAATCATTGAAATCAGAGATCGGATGACGGCGAAATCGACAATTCAAACCTGGGACCAAAGGTTCCTCGTAGTCCTCTTCCTGAACGCGGCTAGCCTCTATGAACAGTGGCCTCACGAATGTGGCGAGGGATCCACGAATGAGTCTAGAGGGGAAGTAGATTCCCACGAACGCGGCAGCGACTCTACGAATGTGACCCTCTGTGATCGGGCCACGACTCTGTAAATGTGGCCCTTAGGTCAACTGACCTCCACGAACGTGGCCAAGGACCTGCGAACATGAAGGTCTGGACCAGCTGATGCATATCCGCTAGTTTGGCAAGCTTGAAATCTCCGATGGGGCGTTCCGAATTCATTCAGAACCCCGTGCATAAAAACAAGACATATAACCCTACCAAATTTGATATTGCAGACTCAACGGAGTACTAAAAATTCCCATTCGAGATCATCTCGGCTAAAAGTAGGTCCCACCCCAAACTCTATTTTTAAACCAAAATCTACAAGGGGACTTGGATTTAGATGCCTGGAAGCCTTAGGATCCAAACGAAAGGTCGTTCTAGACGAAACTCAACATTCCAGAGCTAACCGTGCTGACGAAATTCTCATATGAGCTCATGTACTCAGATTTTTATCTAAAGTCAAAATTAGGCCTTAACTTAAAAGTTAAAATTCATAATCACATAGACTCACACTGAAAGTATCATGAGTTTTGCCGACTATGCTACTAACCTAAAACGACCCTCCTAAAGCTGATGGAATTGTCAGAATTAGATTTTAAGGTCATTTTCTTGAACTATTGATAAAAAATGATTGTTCAAGGTTCAAAAGCTCCAAAATGCTAAAATTCACACAAAAACCAAACGAACGACTAGGTGACCGAACTGTCATTCCCTTATGACTTGTAGTCGCTACAGGAACGCTTTAAACGATGAATAGGAGGCATAATCACAAAAATGACATGCAGGTCATTACAACTTACATTAGACCTCATAGTAATCAAATATGTATGATATGCTCATGTAATCATATGTCATGAATACATATATAGGTCTTTCCGATATCTAACTGGTATCATATTTGCCAACTTTTGGCAAACTATACCATATACATAGTATTTTGAGAAAATAGCCCCCCTTCTCTCCGATTATAGCTCGAAGTAAATGCATAAGATGCCATGATATGAACTCTGAATGCACATAGTAGGCCATAACAAAAACTTAGCCAATGATGGCTCTTTTTTGCCCTTATATATTCTCAAAACCTCAGAATCACTTTTATATAACATGCCAATGACTCATAGAACCTCATAGGATTTTAGAATAAACATGAATACTTAACCCAAAATTTAGAGAGGTAGCTTAAACCTGAGGATGTTCATAAAGTTCTTAAGGTGCTTAATGAATCTCCTCACGACTTTATTTAACTCTCATAGGACAATTTAGGCCAATAAAACTGAATAGACTTGAAGCTCTTGACTCGACTTCAACATAGAAAATTAATCATTTAGAAACTCAAAAGGTGACTGGCATACTTAACTTGATCTATATGAACGACTCCAAATTGGTAATAGTATGATCCATTTTAGCAACAGGTTGCTTCACAAGTATGTACCAAAAAGAATAGAGTATAAGATTTAGTATTAGTATCATTTCCAATTAACAATTTTGTAAAAGCTTCTGACAAGAAATAATGGCTTAACAACTACGTTGGATACATAATAATTCTCCAACATTTCAGCCTTAATCTTAGGACAATAGCTCGCTAATAGACATAAGAAATAAGAAACTTGACAGAGGATGACTTTACCATGAAATACACTTTAAAATGATAAGGTATGAGAACGATATGATAAAATCAATGAATAAAATTAGCTAGCTTCTCAATGCCCTTCATAGCGGGTCTTTCTAGCAATAGAATAGTAAATATAACTCATTTGATGATTTGTAACTTTTTGGAATTCGTTCGATTTGAAAAAGGAAATTTTGCCTTAACATACATTAAATGTGGGCTTGAATGACTTGATGTAGATTATCAATTTTCTTTTAGTGATAAATTATAACCTCAAAATATTTTCTTTCCACCACTGTTGGTCAACATAGTTTGCACATATATCTCTACAAAAATTGAAAGGATTATTTGGTAAAGGAAAAAGAATTGATGTTTACAGCAATTGAAAACTTTACCTAGTAAAGCCAAAATGGATGAAATTTATGTGTGGCAAACTATATATATAACATAATATATGTTAGTTAATTTGAAGTAAAAAGGTACAACATTTAATACTTTGCCTAATTGGTGCCATCACATAAACTTGAATGGTTGTTCACTCCCTCCACTTCCAGGTGGAAGTGGAGGTCACGTATATATATATATATATATTCAGGTATTGCGTCGATTTGTGGTAAAATATGAATAACTTTTTGAATATACCATAATTAGTAGAAAATTATTTCGAATAAAGCCTACAATATCTAATAATATGTAACACCCCAGAAATTTTTTTGAGCTAAGACTCAAACCATGCTTCGTTGTGAGTAGAATTTTTCTAAGGACTTTAAAATTTCTTAAGTATTAAGATCGGGTCACTAGATATAGCACCTTGAGTTCCAAAAAGAATTAAAGAGAATTCATTCAAGTCATTCCTTAGTTGTTTTATATTTTGGATCAACTTCAAATGACCATAACTTTCAGTACAGGATGAGTTAGGAGACCCATAAAATATCAAATGAAAGATCTCTGAGTCCTCTTTCCAACGCCACCAAGTTTGCTAATTTTTGAGCTCATATGAGGGAGATATGCTCTTTTGAAGTTAGGCTGTCCATTTAAAAAAAGTTACCCGAAAATAGGAGGGTTATTTTAGTCCTTTCCTTACCCCCACTTATTCTAAACGCAAATTACACCCAATTAAGGGTCTAAACTGATTAGAATCAGTTTCATTCATCCTCTAAGCATTTGGGGTTTTAGAGAGAAGATTCAAGAGGAGAAAAAATTCAAAGTTTCAAGCGTCCGTTCAAGAAATTCAAGATTTCGACAAGAACCTAGTTCTTTAAGGTATGTAAGCTTCCATAGTGTTGGGTTTGTTCGCCCACATGCTAATCATGAGTTTCTTTTACTAGTTTCATCCATGAGATTGAGTATGTTGATAATCTTGTTGTGTTCTTGAGGTGTTGTGCTTCGTTCTTTGATAATGAAGTTTTGAGGTGAGAGTTTCGAATTTCTTGACTAATATAAGGCTCAAAACAATCAGATTTTCATCTTTTAATCCATCATTCTCTTCTCTCTCAAACCCTAGGGCAAATCCCTAAGGAAAAATCAAAGTAAAAGACTTCATTCAAGATTCTTTCAATCTTTTTTAAGATTCTTTCAATCTTTTCAAGATTCTTTCAAAAAAATTCAAGATTCTTTCAATCTTTTTTCAAGATTTTTCTTCAATGTAAGTCCTTCTCCAAGAATTTCATTCTTTCCAACTCAAATTCATTCATACAATTATGAATCACTAATGAAAATCATAATTCTTGGTCATAGAGATTTAAAGAAACTAATTCAAGAATCCCAAGAAAGGTTTTCTTGATTGTTTACCTTCAAGCTAGGGTTTCAAGACTTCTAATCAAGATTCTTCTTCAAGATTCTTCAAGAGCCTTTTTCTTCTAGGTATGTAGGCTACCATAGTGTTGGACTAGCTCGTCCTCACACCCTACATCTACTTTCAGATCAGTAAAAGAGTAATCTTTGATTTTTCCCCTAGATTTGAGTATTCCTGAGATAAGTTGATTTTGAGTTCTTGAGTTCATGTTTGTTTTAAAAAATTTATTCCTAATTATTGAGTTTCTATATTATTATTGAGATCCTTGAGTTGATTTGTTCATGTCTATATTTCACCATGAACCCTATTTTGAGTTATAAATCTTGAGGAGCTTTTTAAAGCCAACACTTGAGTTCATCAACAGAGTTTTGAGGAAGTAAGTATGCGAATGAGAAGAGTCGTATACATGAGTCCATATTGTTATGTCGACCCTTGAGTCAAGTCGTTCATGCCTATAAATTCCGCATGAACTCCATAAATTGAGTATCTTTGAGAGGAGTAGTATCTTCAAGTTCTAAGTTCTTGAGTATTGAGTTCCTAACCCTTTGGAGATTATATTCCTAATTGTGAGACTACTACATGTTACCCATGAAGGTCCTTGAGTTGAGTAGTTCATGCCCATAATTCCGTATGAACCCTATGAGTCGAGCAGTCTTGAGATGAGAAGTATCATTGAGTCCTTGAGTTGAGTAGTTCATGCCCATAATTCTGCATGAACCCTCCGAGTCCAGCATTCTTGAGATGAGTAGTATCATTGACTCCTTGAGTTCGGGAGTTGTTGAGTTCCAAGTATTGAGTTCTATGCATGGTTATTGAAAACCTTGAATTGAGTCGTTCACGTCCATAATTCGGCATGAAACCTATCTTAAGAAGTATTTTTTTACAAATTGTTTTAAAACTTGTTTTAAAGACTTGAACACTTGAGTTTGAGAAAGAGTAGAGTTGAGTTCATTTTTTTTCAAAATGAATATATGGGAATTAAGTATTCCCAAGAGTAAATATTTTCACATTTAAAAGAGGAGGAAACTGAGATTTCCAAAAGAGTTTTGAGCAGTTTGAGTACCATCTCTTTTAAGAAAAAGATTTTTGAGTAATAATCTCAAAACACAGAAAGAATTATGTTTTTAAAAACATATGAGCTAGTATATTTTGGGAGTAGTATTGAGCACTGATATGGGGGAGAGTTCATACAACTCACAACCCCCATAGACCATGTAGCCAACGTGGGTAGAAAGGGTCATACTTTTTAGATGATTCCTTAATGTTTTTTAGCATAGACTAGTGGATCCACTTAGTAGTAGGTTCTATACCCGGGTAAAGTATAGGACAGTTTTGGCAGCGTGGGCTAGACGTTGTATCATCACATAGCTCATAGTGATAGTTGTCGGTTAGAGAATCTCCCACAGAGTTATATTATATTTTTATATACAATCTGAGTTATTATTGTATTCTTCAATACATTGAGTTGCTATCTATTGTTTTAAAAGCTTATCATATATTGGATCTTTTATTGTTGCTTTCTCTTGAGTAGAGTATCCAGAGTTGAGTATCTTATTATTGAGTTGAGCCCTATTTCTCAGAGTTGAGTTGAACTATGTTTCACAGAGTTGAGTATCTTATTGTTGAGTTGAGCCCTATTCCTCTGAGTTGAGTTGAACTATGTTTTATAGAGTTGAGTCTCTTATTATTGAGTTGAATTATGTTTCATTGGGTTTAGTTGAGTTGAGTGAGTTGAGAAGCGGTAAGAATGTTTCTTTTCCATTAGTTCAAGCTTATGTTTATTCTTTAGAGTTCCCCTTACATGCTCGTACATTCCATGTACTGAGCCATTTGGCCTGCATCATTTCATGATGCAGATACAAGTATCCAGAATCATCAACAGGTATTTCGTTGGGGTCATGTGATATTCCAATCAGCTCTGGTGAGCCTTCTTATATTCCAGAGGACTTCACCTTTATCTTACAGTTAGTAGTTTTGAGATGTCGTGGGTCTTGTCCCGATATACTTCTGTAATAGTAGATGCTTCATAGATAGACAAAGTTGAGGAGTTTCTGTATTTACTTTTATTTTGAGTATTGTACAGACTTTTAAAAAGGTTAAGTATTTGAGTTTATTGAAATTATTTCAGTTTTAAGCTTTTGTATGCTTGAGTTAGTCTTCCACTTGTAGTCAGCCATGATGAGGGTTTACTTGGGGACCATCAATGGTTCTCGAGTGCCGGCCACATCCAGCGTGTAGATTCCGATCGTGACAAACTTGGTATCAGAGCACAGAGTTCAAGTGTCCTAGGATGTCTATGAATCCATTTCAGTAGGGTCTTGTTTATGGTGGTGAGGGCCCCACTTTTATAAATAAGGGACTACAGACATTTAAGAAAAATTTCCCTTCTTTCTACTCCAAGTCGTGCAATAAAGCTATGTCATAGAGGTTTATTCATACTCGTGCATTCCTTAGATTTATTCGACTACCCTTCATACTAGAGGTGGTTGAAAAGCAAAGTCAGTTCTTTATCAATGAGTTTCTCTTAGCAAAATCTTGAGGAAGTCATGATTCTCTAGAGGGGCTTGAAAGAAGCCCAGGAGTGAGTTAAGTGTTGAGTTTCAAAGGAATGCGCTCATGTTCATATGAATCATGCGTTCAAGCTAAAAGTGAGTTGTACTCTCTTCTCTAAGCCCTGTTTCAGCTAAGATCCTTATGAGGAAGTATCTTTAGAGCTTGGGTAGTATTGTCATCCCAAAAAAGGTAGCATGAGTTATGAAATTATGAGTAGTAGTAGTGAAAGTTCCCAGAGTTACAGGAAAGTATGCAGAGGTTCAGTAAACTATGAAAGGGAGACAGTGATGGGGCAGATTATGTTATTGCAATCATACACCCAGTCAGTTATAAGTGATGAGTTCCTTTATGAGTGGCATAAGGAATAATAATTTTGTATAAAGTTCTTGATGGAAGGAAGATGAATAGTTACTAGTCCGCATGAGATAGAGTATTTTAGCCAGAATAGAGTTGATGTCGATGTGCCATCGTGTTAGTGGAGACTAAATATATGTGTTGAATAGAAGCACAGAGTATTCATGAAGTGATATATCTAAGATAGACTTATGATTTGTTTGAGAGGGTCATGATGTTCCAAAGGTTATAGAACTAATTAAGTAATGAGGTATAATAAGTGATCAAATAGTACTTATGTTGTAAAAAGGGGATGTAGACCAGTTTGGAATAGGTCCATAGCTTCCAAGTGTCAGCTTTAGACCTAAGGGGGAGATGATAAGATGAGGTTTTACTATGAGAAATAGTTAAATGAGATCCCTTAGTTGGTTTCGAGTAGTAATGCGGGAAATCATAGTTGGTATGGCAGGAATGATGAGAGAATGAGAACTTCTTAGCGAGTTGGTTAGTAAGAGTCCGTGGAGTTGTTAGAATACGAAGCTTGAATGTGGTGTTGTTAAACATGAGGTAGTTCTTGATATTAGCCCAATGTTGATTAAATGTGGTGATAAAGAGTAATGTTCTTGGGATAAGACTCCCTATAGAGAGGTATAGAACCCGAACCTTAGGATTTTGGGTTAAGCTTGAATATGGTAAAAGCGTGTCGTTAGACTCAGGCCTTGGTAAGAGAAGTCATGTACCCTTAAGGAAACTAGGAGTTGCAGCCAATGAGGTATGGTATAAGGAAAGAAGAGTGTAGTTGAGGAGTGTTGCTAAGCGTAATATTTAGCAGTCATATTACCCCAGGCATGGTATTCTTATGCTTATTTCATGCCTGATGAGTCTGAGATTTGAACTCATTTAGGCCTTTTTTTGATAGTTTTAGTGTCCTCAAATACCTAATTTATGCTATAAACTGATGTTAAAGCCTTGATTTTCAAGTATGTGGACTAAGGAGCAAAGCAAGGACACTAATAGGCAAAAAGGAACAAAACAAGCTGAAGAAGTGGAGTAAAGAAATCCTGGTGATCGCCAAGACCACTCGGGAAACCGCCGAGTGGCTCTTCAGACCCCCCAAAGTTCCAGTGTGTCATCCCTGAGGGAAGAAACCAAATCAGTGATAGAAATGGGCAGTCGGAGAATCGTCGATCGGTTCCGCGACAACAAATTGGATCACCCAAAGTTACAGGACCTGAAATCCTGAAGGCCAATGCAAAATGGCGATAGAGTAGGACACTCGGCGGATCGCCGATCGGTTCGGTGAGGCGCGACTTAATCCGCCGAGTAGACTTTCCGGCTTAATTTTGGGAAATAATAAATTGGATTTTAAATGTAATTTTAGGAGTTCCCTTCTAGTCCTCTCCCAGATATTACAGTGCCCACCTCCTCTACCGACATTCGACGTATTGAAGCGAGTATCAAAAGGACGAGGGGGAAAGGAGGAGAGCAGCTACAATAGATGCAGCCCCGGTGGTTGATGTTGCTATGATGCATACAAAGGCAGTAATGCCTAATCAGGCCAGTGAGCCCTCAGGTACACCTGTACCTCATTCTTCTGAGACTCTGAATACTTCTACTTTTCCCCATCTTTCTAGATCTGCTGCTGGCACTTCTGTTTCTAGGCCTCCGATCACCCAGGCCATGCTTTACAAGATGGGACACTTAGCCCAGACTGCTGATGTGCGTGCCTCCCAGCTAGAGGCCGCTGTTCCTGGGATGATCGAGAGAGCCCTTACTTCTGTATTGACACCTCTTAGGGCTTCGATTGATTCCCTCACGGTGAGAATAGAGGTATGTGAGAGAAGACAGGTTGCTACTGAGGAGATAACAGCCTTGAAGGCCACTATTGCGAAGTTGAGAAAAGATGTGGACCAGATAAAGTCCACTGATTTGTCCCAAATCTTTGGGACTGTGGAGATCCCCGGTGATCAGAGTGTAGATATTCCAACCTATCATGAGGTGCCTCCGGCTACTACCGGAGATGAGATTAGGGTTGATGTTGATGTTGATGACTCCGAGGCTGAGACTGATGAGGAGCAGCTTGGTGGGCATGAGGAGACTATTTTTGAGGGCCTAACTGACTTAGAGGAGGCCATGGTAGATTCAGCCGTGCAGGCCTCTCTGAGAGATACATCCATGGTGGGTTCTAGTGGAGCCAAGGCTGATGAGACACCGGGCACTGATACCCCGACAGATGGAGCGACTGAGATGCAGACGTTACCCCAGGCTTAGCCTGGAAGGATGATTTTTACCTCCCTCTCTGTTGTTTTATTGACTATTTTCTTGTTTTAGTTGCATTTAAGGACAACTATTTCTTTTTGTTGGGTGGGGTGAGGTATTTCCATACCTACCTCTTGTTTTGTGATTGTTTTGTGAATATTGGGCTTTAATATATACATCTTGATTATTGAATGGTGTTGAGGATGTTTTAGCTTGTGGCCCATTATTTTGAATGAAATTGGTTTTGAACCTAATTTAAAAAATTTGCCACCTCTTTTGTGTGTGATTGTGGCTGTTCTTGTGCAAATTTGAGTGTGGGTTGTGGTCAATACCGATGACTTGAATAGTGCTCCTAATTGAATAAAATGAATGTACGGCTACGATGAGGCAAATGAAGTTACATAGGCAATATGTGAACTTTTAGCATCTCGTTGTGACTAGTCTGTTGTCAAATGAGTCTCCTGTAATGAACGTTGCACGCTAGCTAGAAAATGTGGAGTCTTGTTTGATATTGGTACCAATGCTTTGTGTGATGAGATTACTTTGAACATTGTGTGTGATGACCCCTAGAATTTGCCCCGTTGGACCAGTTGATTGAGTGATGCAAACACTTGAAATGATCTTAGGCAAGAACTTTGAAGAGTGAACCAACTTGACAATATACCTCTTTTGTAGCCAACCTTATGAGATGTGTGAACCTTGCTTGGTACCTTTTGAACCTTACCCTTTTTCTTGGAAGAAACTTGAGAAATTGTGACCTCTCTTTGTCCATTCACCCATAACTTTCAGGAAGTATGGTTTGTTTGAATAGCCAACTTAGGTCAAAAGCCTAAGTTGGGGGTGTGGTGAAAAGAGAAGGAAATTCAAGAAGTGTGAGAAATACCCCTTTGTGTGATTGATTTGAAAAAGATGGAACCCCTCCATGTAAAAAAAAAAAGAGAAAAGAGGAAAAGAATTGAAAAAGAAGAAACAAAAGAAAAAGACCGAAAAAGTTGAGAAATAAAGTAGTGAAAATTGCAAAAGAAATGGGGTATCCGGTGGTTCATATGAAGTTGAATAATGGGGTAGATTATGAGCATGTTTGAAATGATTAAGAAAAGGAGGAAAGTGATGTTCAGACCATACTTCATGAAGGTAGAAGCCACTAAGCCTAAATGACCATACCTTTACACTCAGCCCTGTTACAAGCCTTGAAAAGACCTTTGTGATCTTGAGTGAGATGAAACGAATGTTGATTGTAAAATAAGGGCAAACCTATGGGTGAAGTCATGCATGTGTTCATCTTTGTGAGCGTGAGAGTTGTATGTGATTCCGGAACTTTAAATTGTTGAGAAATTTTTTGTGAATATGAAATCATCTTTGTTGTGAGGGCATTTGAGTACCTTTGTTGAACTTGAACTTGCATTTGAAGCAAGAATTGTGAACTTGAGTATCTTTGATAATGGTGAGTCACAATTTGAATCTTTGAGTGCACAATTGATCATTGTTTGAGTAATTTGAACCTTGTTGTGTGCATTTATGTTGAGTCTTACGCAACACTATTTGTAGACATCCTTATTGAACTGCTGATCTTGAGTTTTACTTGAGGACAAGCAAAAGTTTAAGTTGGGGGTGTTGCTGAGTCCGAGATTTGGACTCATTTAGGGCTTGTTTTGATAGTTTTAGTGTCCTCAAATGCCTAATTTATGCTATAAACTGATGTTAAAGCCTTGATTTTCAGGTATGTGGACTAAGGAGCAAAGCAAGGACACTAACAGGAAAAAAGGAACAAAATAAGCTGAAGAAGTGGAGTAAAGCAATCATGGTGATCGCCAAGACCACTCGGCGAATCGCCGAGTGGCTCTTCAGACTGCCCAAAGTTCCAGTGTGTCAGTCCTAAGGGAAGAAACCAAATCGGCAATAGAAATGGGCAGTCGGCGAATCGCTAATCGGTTCCACGACAACAAATTGAATCGCCCAAAGTTACAGGACCTGATATGCTGAAGGCCAATGCAAAATGGCGATGGAGTAGGACACTCGGCGGATCGCCGATCGGTTCAGCGAGGCACGACTTAATCCGCCGAGTAGACTTTCAGGCTTAATTTTGGGAAACTATAAATTGGATTTTAAATGTAATTTTGAGGAGTTCCCTTCTAGTCCTCACCTAGATATTACAGTTCTCATTCTAGACTTAGAGTTTTCTCTGGATTTTTGAGTTCGAATTGTACAATTTTGGAGGATTTGGAAAGTGGGTTATTGAATTTCATTCTTGAAAATCATTGTAAAGGCTTGGAGACTCTTACCCATACCATGGCTAATGCATTTGGTAACCGTCTTTCTGTTTTTATGATGTGTGGCTAAAACCCCAATTCTTGGGGTGTAATTATGTGATTATGGGTTGAATTTGCTTATGGGTATTACTTATTAATAATTTAAAATGCTATATTGAAGTGGTTTAATTATTAGCTGTGTTTTTATTTATGAATTGTAGTTGCAAATGCAGTTCTAACTTTGAGTTCTTAGCTTGCTTGAGAAAGAGGTTTTTGAACCAAAGCTTGTGATTAATGGTTTGTAGGTATTGGGTTGATGTGGGTTCAGCTAGAAAGAGTGAATCCCAAACCAAATACTACCCATCTTTCTCGAGAGAGAGGATGTATTAAGGTTGTGGGTTGTTCTTATTTATTAAGCTTGTTGATGTTCGAGAGAAATCACTTGAATCGAAGTAGTTGTTCGAGAGAAAGCTATTTTACTTATAGTCTAGTCTACCCACTGATATTTAGCTATTTATTAGTAGTGTCAATTACCCATATAGTGAAATTTATCTATAATCGATCACATCCCGAGAATTCATCTCTATATTGTTATTTCAGTTTTGTGTGACTGTGTTGTAGCTGATAATTGTAAACCAAACCCCCCATCTGACATTTGTTGTCACCCTTTTAGATTTAATTGTATGTTTTCGATAATTTTTATTCCTATAACCGTTTAGAACACATTTGTACTTCTTACTTGAATTTTAGACACGTACCACTCCCTGTGGTATCGACCCCAACTCTTCGTTGGGTTTTATACTGCTTAACAATCGTTTGCACCTAGAATCGGATGAGGTGTGTTTGAAACGTTAATCAATGCCCAATTTTCCTTTGTTTCAGATAAGGTAACTTCAGAGAGGGAGTGACTATGTTCACAATAGCATTGTTCTTGATTTAGGTGCTATAGAAGGTCCCAACTCTTGGTACGAATCAGTTCAGCCTGTGTTAGTAGGCAAGTTCATGAGTCAGAGGGGATAGTGAGAGTAACCCGTTCCATACTTAGTCCAGCCGTCATTCGAGGACGAATGATCCCAAGGGGGAGATAATGTAACACCCCGGAAATTTTTTTGAGCTAAGACTCAAACCATGCTTCGTTGTGAGTAGTATTTTACCAAGAAATTTAAAATTTCTTAAGTATTAAGGTCAGGTCACTAGATATAGCACCTTGAGTTCCAAAAAGAATTAAAGAGAATTCATTCAAGTCATTCCTTAGTTTTTTTAAGTTTTGGGTCAACTTCAAATGGCCATAACTTTCAATACAGGATGAGTTAGGAGACTCATAAGATATCAAATTAAAGATCTCTGAGTCCTCTTTCCAACGCTACCGAGTTTGCTAATTTTCAAGCTTGTATGAGGGAGATATACTCTTTTGAAGTCAGGCTGTCCATTTAAGTAAAGCTACCCGAAAATAGGAGGGGTATTTTAGTCCTTTCCTTACCCCCACTTATTCTAAACGCGAATTACACCCAATTAATGGTTGAGTATCCAGAGTTGAGTATCTTATTGTTGAGTTGAGCCCTATTTCTCAGAGTTGAGTTGAACTATGTTTCACATAGTTGAGTATCTTATTGTTGAGTTGAGCCCTATTCTTCTGAGTTGAGTTGAACTATGTTTCACTAAGTTGAGTTGAACTATGTTTCACAGAGTTGAGTTGAGTTGAGTTGAGTTGAGTGAGTTGAGAAGAGATAAGTATGTTTCTTTTTCATCGGTTCAAGCTTATGTTTATTCTTTAGAGTTCTCCTTACATGCTCTTACATTCCATGTACTGAGTCATTTGGCCCGCATCGTTTCATGATGCAGATACAAGTATCCAGAATCATCAACAGGTATTTCGTTGGGGTCATGTGATATTCCAATCAGCTCTGGTGAGCCTTCTTATATTCCGGAGGACTTCACCTTTATCTTACAGTTAGTAGTTTTGAGATGTCGTGGGTCTTGTCTTGATATACTTCTGTAATAGTAGAGGCTTCATAGATAGACAGAGTTGAGGATTTTCTGTATTTACTTTTATTTTGAGTATTGTACAGACTTTTAAAAAGGTTGAGTATTTGAGTTTATTGAAATTATTTCAGTTTTAAGCTTTTGTATGCTTGAGTTAGTCTTCCGCTTGTAGTCAGCCAGGATATGGGTTCCCTTGGGGATCAGCAATGGTTCTCGAGTTCTGGCCACGTTCAGGGTGTAGACTCGGATCGTGACACAATAATTCTTCAATATTACTAGTCTCACTATCTCCATCAAAATAATAATAAACTATAAACTCTTATAAAATAATATAAACACATATATCATAATTAAAGAATTATTTTCATAAATATATAAGGCATTTTTAAAAGAGAATAAGAAATATAATTTTATCAATTTTTATTTAAAATTGATGTTCCCAAACCCAAGCATTATTAATATAAGATTCTCAAATTTAGGCTCATAAGTCCTTGACACGTAAAAAAGCCAACTGTAAACATCTGAGGTGTTACAATTTCTAATATAAAAACTGATCCTACCGACAATTACTAGTCTAAAGATATGACACACGGATCTAACTTAACCCCAAGAGCTAGCTAATTAGGGGAGGATTGTCCAAGTCCATATAAACAGACCACGAGTACATTTTCAACAAATCTGGCATTTAACCCACTGTAACACCCCTTATGCTCAGGTCCGACTTGAGAGTGGATCGGGAGCCTAAATGGAGATAGACCTGGCTTTGATACCATTTAAAATACAGAGCTAATAGATCAATTTTATTGTACGGTAAAAATTCAGTAAATTAATATTCAGTAAATTAATAATCTCTCTAAGATTATATTTTTCTCTGGTCCTGACTTGTACCAATGGAAAAAATCACTCATTTCGATAAGATAATAAGATAATATATGTTCAAAAGACCTCTATATAAAAATATGGTTCAATTAATATTGTAAATTGATAATTTTTAAAAAATACAAATATATTTAAAAGATAATTCCGATAAGGCACAAGTACCCCCCTAGACTATGACCGAAATTCCAGAGACACACATTCACTAAACTAAGATCCTATTTTCCCCTTGAACCCATTTTTTTGGTAATTTGGTATACCTTTTTTGCTTACGTGGCATTCAAACATCTCTCACGCACCTCAACTACGTTGAGTCACGGAGTGTGCCATGTAAGACAAAAGGTGTATAAAATTACAAAAAAAAAAAGAGTTCTGGGGGGTAATATGACCTTAGTTTAGTTACGGTGTATCTATGGAATTTCGATCGTAGTCTAGGGGGTACTTGTGCCTTATCCCAAGATAATTTAGTGAAATGTAATTTTATTTTTTGTTAAAATTTAAAACTAGTTAATGCTCATCGCTAACTTTTCTTATTGCATCCAAAAGTTTCAGTCTTTCCATGACTACAACTTTTTTTGAGTGCATATGAAATGATTTCTTTTGTATTCACATAATGTTTTACGCATATGGTCTGTCATTGTTGATTTTGTGACACTTTTTAAATGAGAAGTCATTCTCGGATATGGTTTCAAGAAATTTCATGTGTTGCTTATATAGTTTACTCTCTCACTATCATACATTAAACATTTTTAGTAAATAAATAGTGAATAATATTTGATTATTAAGAAACAATGAACATTATGTATAATGAATTTATTTTTATAATAAATCATTGAATTCTTGAATTTATTTTATAATGAATCATATAACAAAATAAATTACAATGAATCGTATTTTATGTATAATGAATATATTTTTTTTTCACATTAATTCAATAAATATGATAAATAATTTAATAAAATATAATATTTTGATGTATTCGTTGTACTTTATGTATAATAAATTATTAATTTTTATGTAAATTCAATAAATATTTTACATAAATTAGTAAGATACTATAATTTTGATGTAATCAAAATTAACTTTTATTGAATCTAAAAAAAACTCTTTAAATTAATAAATATTGATTTATCTATTAAATAATACATCTACAAATTAATAATATTTTTTAGTCTCACATATATTAATTTAGTGAGGTCTTACTGTTGTATTATTTTAGGAATAAAAGTTATTTGTAGGTATATAAGGAAATCTATCTAAGGAAAATCAATCGAAAAAATTCTTTAAATATCTCTACCTGATTATGTTATATTATGTGTAGATATGTCTATGTACATTCTGTAACAAAACTATACCCGAATTTTAAACATTATTAAGCCCTTCTTAGCAAACTGTTTGGATCCATTTCTGATACTTCAAAGCTTTTTAAGGAAAAAATTTCAAACTATGATTTGATATCTATGGTCAAACATATCTTTAAAAATATTTTCCAAATTTTAAGCATCCTTAAGCCCCATATAATCCTTCATTTCGGCTCCTCACAATGAACTACTTCTACTTCCTTTCCCAAACAATATATATGGTCGGATGACGATGAGAAGCCTTTTACATTTTATCATGTTCCAGCCTTTATAATGGGACTAGAACTCAACCCTTTAAATTCTTGTCTACTTCTTCTCCACAATCTGATTTTTCCAATAGCAGAGAAGAAGCTATTCAAAACTCATCTGGTACTGATTAATATCTAACATCCAGGCGTTTGGAGTGGGCTCTTTTTCTGAAACTTCTGCAGCTGCAGCTTCTGCTGCTGCCATCAGGTACTGTTCATTTTCATCAGCTTTTTATCTCATGCAATGTGGCCTTGACTTTAAGGAATTCAATATTTGTCTCATATGTTATTATAATTCACACTGATTGCTACTAGAAAACTTGGATAGCATTGTGCTTTTAAGTTCATAGCATGCACTATAGTTTAGTTGTTGTCCTATTATTTTCGCAGATGGATTTCAAAGGATGTAATTTGTTCCCTTGGACGCTTTTTCATTAGTCTGGTAGTTTAAAATAAGTATAAGAACAGATTTAAGGACCTATGTGATAAATATTGTTAGTAAAGGTTGATGTCTTCCAGGTGGTTTGGAAATCTTTTTGATGATGATCCTAAACAATGGCGCATGTATGCAGATTTAATTGGCAGTGCAGGAAGGTATCACAAATATTAGTCTTTCTTGGGTACATCAAAGTTTATTGATTCTAGTGAACTGATGACGTTGATTTCTTTTTGCAGTATATTTGATCTCTGTACCCCTCTTATTTCCTACCTTTAGCATCTCTTGGAAATCTTGCCAAGGTATTTAGCTAACAAAAATTATAGTTAGTCTTCATGCATCCGTATGAAATGATACCATGAGCAGTACACTTTGTGTACAAGTTCTCTATGAATCTGATATATATCTTTCTTTTCTCAAGTTTACTAACTCAATTTTTTATGTTTCTTAAGTGTTGGTATTTTTTAAGTAGGCTGTAGCAAGGGGGCTAAAGGACCCTTCGTTCCGGGTTATACAAAACCACTTTGCTATCGATGGAAATTTGGAAGACGTAGCAGCAAAGGTATTACTTGAATATTTCTGCCATAGATCAGATCTAGTGAACTGGATTTTCCAAATTTAATATGTTGAATATATACTATTAACCATATAATTGATATAGTATTTATTATAGAATAATTATTTATGCAGTTTTAATAAAAGTTTTAATACATCATATGTTCATCTATGGTGTTTGTTTACTTATATAGTAAATAATTTAGTGTATAGAGTTTTAGCTCATACACGGAGGATTAAATCATCGGTTCTTCTAAATATAAAGTTTTTTTATTCACAATCTAAGATGGAAATTAGACATGTCATCGGTACTATTGTAGCATAAGATTATATATAATTTATCTTGATTATGGAGACGGTATAGTTCCAACTTCTTGTGCTAGTGCATTTTGTATGTATTGAATGGGACCAAGTAGAGATAGTTGTTTAGACTGACTGACAAAAGCATATTTTCTAAATTGTTAAATGTACTTATATTCTTAATCTTGATATAACTATTATAATCTGTGCATATTAATTATCATTTTGATTTATTAAAATGTGAGATTCTGAGATGGGTCAATATGCATGGTAGATTGGATGATAATAATATATATTGGTGAAATAATAAGTTAGTTGATGGAATTCATGTCTCATTATAGAGATTGATTGATATGTCTTTATGAGAAGCTTATAAGTTTTCATCGTGTCAAACCTTGCAAGTGGATTTATGAATCCGACACAAAATAAGGTAAGCAGTGGTCTAAAGGAAATTAATCATTGAATTAAATTTATCAGTAATTTAATTTATTGATTAGTATCTGTAATATTAACATGGGAATTACATAAGTGTTTAATAGGGTATTTCGAAATATAAATAGAAGAGTGCAATTACGAATTTCTAGTGGAATGATTTGTAATTTATTATGGTAAAATAATTCAAATTAATTATTTGGAAATTATTTCCATAATATATAGGAAGCCTCAGTAATTAATTTGGTGGTCCATACATTACCCATATTTAACTAGAACTCAGAATCCTATTTTCTAGAAAAAGAGGAGAAACTAGCATTAGTTTTTGGTTGAAAAAAACACTGGCTTGTGTTTCTTTCTCCTCTTTGGAATGGGAAGAAATCTCTATAATTAGGTATTCTTCTAACCCTAGAAAGAAAATAAGTTTTCTATACAATACTTGTCTACCCAAGTATTGAAAGAGTTCGGATGTGAACTTGGGATCATTGTAGATGTAATATCCCGCCTTAGAAAGAGCCAAATATAGAAAGAACTAATTTGGAAAGAGCCAAATCTGGAATTTTTCAAATTATGCTTAAGTTGTGAGTTTTTGGTCAACTTCAAACGACTATAACTTTCAGTACAAGATGAGTTAGATGTCCCATAAGATATCAAATGAAAGGTCTTGGATTCCTCTTTCCAATGCCACCAAGTTTGCTAAGTTTCGAGTTCGGATGAGGGAGATATGGCCATTTGAAATCTGCCTGTTCAGTTAAGGAAAGTTACCTAAATTAATGAAGGGTATTTTGGTCTTTTCCTTACCCCATCAGATTAAAACGAATTATGGTAATATTTAGGGGTCTTAACTGAATTGGTTCAATTTTCACAATCCTAATTACGCTTAGGGTTTTAGAAGAAAGTTCAAGAAGAGAAAAGAGGAGAAAAGAGGAGAAAGTTCAAGGCGTTCGTCGAGTTTTTCTTGCGAGTCAAAGGTTGTTTCACCAAGGGTTTAATCCCTAAGAGGTATGTGAGTTCTCATAGTATTGGGTTTGTTTACCCAAACGCCAATCATGTTATTTTCAGTACAATTTCGTTCTTGAAGTTGAAGAATTTGAGTTCTTGATGAGTTTTCTTGAAGTTTCCTTCGAAATCTTGATTGTTGAGGTTTTGATGAGTTCTTGAGATAATCGTATGGAGTTTAAGAGTTGTTTTGAGTAGATTCTTGTGTACGTTTGTTGGGTATTCTAAGCTAAGTGATTGGGGAAGAAACCATTCGAATCTAGGAGAATTAGGGTCAAAAAATGAGTTAGAAAATTCATCAGAAAAATCTGGGCAGAGGCTGGCGCCCTACGCCAGCCAGTGCGCCAAAAAGAGGCCTCTGTAGTTTGGGGCCTGGCATCCTGCACCAGCCTGTATGCCCCAACTACACATTAGTAGTTCAGGGGCTGGCGCCAACCAGTGCGCTAGGGTCGCCTGCCCCGTCCTGTCTTCAGTTGTTTAACCCATCTGAGTTCCTTTAAAGTGTTCCTTCAATCCCTATTTATTCTAAACACTCTAAACTACTTCTAAACATCCATAAATCATTCATAACACGAATCATAACCTTGAATCCATAATTCAAATTCAAGGTAGAGCTAAGAGTCAAGTCTTGAGAGTTCTTTTGAGTCTTTTAAGAAGTCTTTTGCAAACCTTTTTAAACTTATTTTAAGACTTGAGCTCGTACATTCATGTACTGAAGCCATTTGGCCTGCATCTTTTATGATGCAGATACAGGTAACCAAGATCAGCATCCAGCGCTTCGTTGATCCAGTTGAGTTCCAGAATTGTTGGTGAGCCTCCTTGCTTCCGGAGGATCCCTTATTTACTTTAAGTTATTTCAGTTTTTAGGATGATCGGGGGTCTAGTCCTGACATCCCTCGTAGTATTAGAGGCTTCATATATAGATAGACATAGTTCATGAGTCTTATTCATTTCAGTTGTTATATTCTAGACTTGAGTTGCCCTTGAGGACAGTTTGAATGCTTCTTTAAACAATTCTGAGTTTATTATTTTGAGATATTGATTTAAAGTTTACATTTGAGTTTATCTTATGTCAAGTAAGTCTTCCTCTAAGATTTGAGCTAGGCCAGGGGTTCACTTGGGGCCAGCAATGGTTCTCGAGTGCCGGCCACGTCCAGGGTGTAGGCTCTGGGTGTGACAAACTTGATATCAGAGCATAGAGTTCAAGAGTCTTAGGGTGTCTATGAAGTCGAGTCTGTATAGTCCTAGTTATCGGTGTGAAGCGCGCCACCTCTATAATTAGGACGCTGCGACATTTAGGAACTATCTCACTTCTTTCATACTCTTTTCGTGCGATAGAGTTCATGTCTATAAAAGTTTCTTTCTAATTTGTGCTTGCGTGTATCTTTCAGAGCATGCTTCCACGAAGAGCTGTCTAAGGTCGTCCTGCTCGGAGGAATGTTGAGGATCAAGGGGTACCCAATGCTTCGGAAATTCAACCCCAAGGATAGGTCACTAATGCTGAGTTCCAGGATGCTATCCGGATGTTGAGTCAAGTGGTGACCAACCAAGCTGGACAATAGAGATGGGTTCAAAAGGATGTGGCTGATACATCTAGGATCTGTGAGTTTTTAAGGATGAATCCTCCTAACTTCACTGGTTCAAGTGTCACTGAGGATCTAGAAAACTTTGTGGAAGAGCTACAGAAGGTTTTTGAGGTTAGGCATGTTGCTAATGCTGAGCGAGTGGAACTAGCTGCATACCAACTCAAAGGTGTTGCTAGGGTATGGTTCGACCAATGGAAGAAGAGTAGAGCTGAGGGTGCACCAATTGTGAGCTGGGATGCATTTGAAGGTGCCTTCATGAGGGGTTTCTTTCCCCATGAACTGAGAGAGGCAAAGGTAAGATAATTCCTCACTCTTAAGCAGGAATCTATAAGTGTGCATGAATACAGCCTCAAGTTTACCCAACTTTCCCGTTATGCTCCGGAGATAATTGCTGACATGAGGAGCAGGATGAGTCTGTTTGTTGCTGGGTTGTCTCATCTGTCAAGTAAGGAGGGCAAGGCAGCTATGCTAATAGGAGATATGGACATAGCAAGGTTGATGATCCATGTGCAACAGGTTGCGGAAGATAAGTTGTAACACCCCGAGGCTACCCCTTTGACGTAACACGGGACCTAGGATGACGAATGACCCCAAGATAACCCTGTGTCTGGCATATATCAAGCATACTGAGAATAACTGAATAAGACATGTACTATGCGGAAGCTAAAACAAGAGATAACTGAAAGTTGGGAAAAACCCAACTAATCTGAATATATAAAACATACTAAGAGTTTATTGATAACTGAAACAACCACTTAACAACTCAAACTGAATCTACTACTATGTCTGAAAAGCCTCTAACTGAGTTAAGTTGCTCGGAAATGCCCCCCAGCTAACTTTAACAAAACTTAAAATTTAAAATAAAGACTAAAATGAAAGCATGTCTATTGTCCTCAAAATAGGAGGACTCACCACTGAAGCTGCTTAATGCGGATCGAGAATCGATCTAAGCGTGGTCTGGATGCTGAATACCTGAACCTACATCATAAAAGGATGTAGCGCAGAGTATGCGTCAGTACTTGGAATGTACTAAGCATGCAGGATATAGATACTAAGCTGAAAAAATATATATAGCTGAACAAATCATAACTAAGCAATGACATAAAATGAGCAAGAATGTAAATAATGAAACATAACTGAAAAGCTTAGTTGAATGCAATGACCAAGTACTAATCATGAAAATAACATGTTGAACTGAATGCTGAAGTATATACTGAAAACCTGGTCAAATGCACTAAGAGTATGACTGTGGGAGCTACTATTAACCGACATAAACCACGTGAGCTAAACGTGGAGTCTAATGTATACGCCCCATCGAGAGGACCCAATATACCTTGCCAGGGGTGTAAAGGCATGACTTGCGTGATCACTAAATTTGATGCCCAACAGAGGGGACTTATAATCCTACGGGGGCACGTAGTTCTGGGACTTTGAGGGTACGCTAAACCCTAGTCCAACTCGGTGCTAAGTCTACTCCCAACTGAATATGTATGTGACACAAATGTAACTGAATTACTGAATAGCTCAAAATACTTGCATGCAATCTGAGAATGCAACATTTATATACTGATAATGTGACATTTACAAACTGGAGCATGATTATCTGTTTAACTGACCTAGCAAGTATAATTCGTGAACTAAGAGAATATTTACAAACTACGGTTCTGAGTTTCATACAAGGAATTAAGCAAACTTTCGAAGAAACAAGTTATTTCGATTTAGGATACTACAACAGCTACATCACAGTAAATATCCAAGGTTTTAGAAACCCTAAGTCTAAACAAGATATGGAGAATCAAGAAACTGACTGAATTCTTGGGACCTAGTGGATGAAAAGAACCCACTAGTGAAATCCCACATACCTGATGACAAAATTTACGGAGAAATCCTTTAATTTTGGGGCTGAAACTTGAAGAACACTGCTGTTTGTTCTTGAAGGAGGCGCATCTTTCTCTTCTCTTCATTCTAATTTGGATGATTTTTGGTGAATAAAGGTTATGGGTATGTCTGACTAGGTTATTAGGCTTAGACTGAGTAAAACGACATAGTTTAGGCATCAAACGATGTAGTTTAAGTGCCCCAACGCATAGGTAAAAGTCCAAAATGACCCTGCCTTAAAAGCTGACGAAGCCCATCCACCGAGGGACCGAGGGTCCGTCGTTTGAACTACCAACCGTCGTTTGGGTTCGTCGTTCATGCCCTGCCCGACAGTGCTTCACTAAAACGAGCATACCTTTTTACTCCAAGCTTAGATTTTTGCAAACTCGGTGGCGTTGGAAAAAGGATTCAATTATCTTTAATTTCATAGGTCATGAGCCACCTAATTCATTTTGTGCTAAAAGATATGTCCGTTTGAAGTCGATCCAACATCAACTTTCCTCTAATCGGCTGGTGACCCTCACCTACGATCCGTAGGTCCAACCACGGAACGTACTGGTTGACCGTGGGTGGGATCACAGACCCTCAAAATTTTGATCCCAACGACAAACCCCACCTACAGTCTGTGGATCTATCGATGGACCGTGGACCATGACAGTAGGTCTCACCTTTAGACACTGAAATTCTTCTATGTCTGGAATTGAACCACGGGACCCTACCTACGGTCCGTGGGTCTACCTACGGTCCTTGGGTGGCTTTCGTTGGTTCTCACACCAGATTCTGGAAAGCTACATTTTTTCTATTTTCTCGAATCTGAGGTGTTACCTTATCTCCCCGTTGGGAACATTCGTCCTCGAATGAAGTCTAAACTAGCTGAGTATGAAGGGAAGGAGCTGCAATCCCTACCACTAAGCACTAGAAAATAATATTTGACTGAACAGAGTTCCAAGAACATGCAAATATGCTGAAATGCAAGAATAACTGAGGGAACAAGATATTGAGACTGAATTACACAAGAGTAAACTGAGAGGCTGGAGAGGAACTATTACCTCAACCTGAAATGGAATCGGAAGGAAGGAGGTGAGGATACTTGGTCATCATGGCTGCTTCTGCTTCCCAAGTAGCACCCTCTACGGACTGACTCCTCCATAAAACCTTCACTGAAGCGGCTTCCTTATTTCTCAACTTACGAACCTATGGTCAAGAATTTCAACTGGAACCTCTTCATATGTTAGACTATCCTTAACAGCCACACTCTCTAATGGTACTATTGATGCCGGATCACCCACACACTTCTTGAACAAATCTTCTATAATAACCGGCCAAACCCAAGAAACTTCTGATGTCTGTTGGAGAGGTGGGTCTTGGCCAGTGTTGTACTACCTCAATTTTCGGAGAATCCACTCGGATCCCTTCGCTGGATACCACATAACCAAGTAAAGAGATAGACTGTAACCTGAATTCACATTTGTTGTACTTAGCGAATATATGGAGATCTTTGAGAGTTTGCAGAACAACGCTCAGATGAGTCGCATGCTCCTCCTCACTCTGAGAATAAATGAGGATATCATCAATAAAGACGATGACGAACAAGTCCAAATACTGTTTGAACACCTTGTTCATTAAGTCCATGAAAGTTGCAGGAGCATTTGTTAGTCCAAAAGACATAACTACAAATTCATAGTGACTATATCGAGTCCTGAAGGTTGTCTTCAGGATGTCACTATCTCTGACTCTGAGCTGATGATAGCCAAATCTGAGGTCTATCTTAGAAAAGCAACTAGCACCCTGAAGTTGGTCGAACAAGTCATCAATCCTGGGGATGGGATATTTATTATTGATTGTGACTTTGTTCAACTGACGATAGTCAATTCACATCCTGAGAGATCTGTCTTTCTTGCGCACGAACAACACTGGAGAACCCCATGGAGAGATACTAGGTTTGATGAAGCCCTTATCTAGAATGTCTTCCAACTGCTCTTTCAATTCCTTAAGCTCGGTAGGAGCCATTCAGTAAAGAGGAATCGAAATGGGCTGGGTATCTGGAAGGAGATCTATTCCGAAGTCGATTTCCCTTTCGGGAGGAACTCCGGAAAGGTCTTGTGGGAACACTTCTAGAAACTCATTTACTACCAGGACTGACTCAAGAGTTGGGGTTCCTGAGTTTGAATCCTTATCCCGAACAAGATGATAGACATACCCTTTAGAAATCATTTTTCTGGCCTTAAGGTAAGAGATAAATCAACCTATAGGCACTGAGCTACTACCCTTCCACTCTAAGACTGGCTAGTTTGGAAACTAAAACCGAACGATTCTGGTTCTACAATCGACTGAGGCATAGTAGGAATGTAACCAATCCATGCCTAGAATGATATCAAAATCTACCATTTCTAACTCTACAAGATCTGCTGAGGTGACTTTCTGAGAGACTGTGACAGGGCAATTTTTGTATACCCATCTAGCTATAACTGGGTCACCAACTGTAGTAGAAACTGAGAAGGGTTCTGAAAGAGTTTCTGGACTGACACCGAAGTTTACTGCTATATAGGGAGTTACAAAAGAAAGTGTAGCCCCTAGATCTAACCACGCATAAACATCTAAATAAAAGACTACTAATCTTCCCACTGCTGGTACAAAGTGTAGGCCACTCCCTTCAACTAATAGGCAGCTAAAGCTACACTCTCGACTGAAGTGACACCCATAATGTATGTTACCTTCTTGATGTCGCTGAGAAACTCTTATGTATCCTCTCCTAACATAGACCCATGAAACTCCGGAGGGTTCATCCGAATAATGTACTGGATTCATACTGTAGTAGTGTTAGTCTACGGCGGAGCTGGGACCACAGGCTGCTGATTGACCTGGGCGGTCCTGGACTGAGCAAGCACTTGGAAAGCAACCCTGAACTCGGTATGCATGACTTACTCATTCATAGGGTCTGCTGGAGATGCTGGTTGATTCCTTGTGTTAACACTTCTGGGATGCATTTTCCGAAACGCGAAGAGTACGAGTTAGAAGGAGGTTAAATAGATATCATACTCTATAGCACGAGTTGGAAAAGAAAGAAGGGATTTTTTTCTTAGAACACTTCGTAGTCTCCCCCTCATAGGTGTGGCGTGCTTCACACTCATGAAATGGACTCTACTTAATGCGGCTTTCAGATACCCTAAGACTCTTGTACCAAATGTTTTGATACCAAGTCTGTCACACCCGGAGGCTACCCCCTTGACGTAACACGGGACCTAGGATCATGAGTGACCCCAAGCTAACCCTGTGTTTGTCATATATCAAGCATACTGAGAATAACCGAATAAGACTTGTACTATGCAGAAGCTAAAACAAGATATAACTGATAGTGGGGAAAAACCCAACTAATCTGAATATATAAAACATACTAAGAGTTTAGTGATAACTAAAACAACTACTTAACAACTCAAGCTGAATCTACTACTATGTCTAAAAAGCCTCTAACTGAGTTGAGTTGCTGGGACATGCCCCACAGCTAACTTTAACAAAACTGAAAACTAAAAGTAATGACTAAAATGAAAGCATGCCTATTGTCTTCAGAATATGAGGACTCACCACTGAAGCTGCTGAATATGGACCGAGAATCGATCTAAGTGTGATCTGGATGCTGAATACTTGAACCTACATCATAAAATGATATAGCGCAGAGTATGCGACAGTACTTGGAATGTACTGAGCATGCAGGATATAGATACTAAGCTGAAAAAATATATATAAGCTGAACAAATCATAACTGAGCAATGACATAAACTGAGCAAGAATGAAAATACTATGAGGGTACGCTGAACCCTAGTCCAAATCGGTGCTAAGTCTACTCCCAACTAAATATGTATGTCACACAAATGTAACTGAATTACTGAATAGCTCAAAATATTGACATGCAATCTGAGAATGCAACATTTATATACTGATAATGTGACATTCGAAAACTGGAGCATGATTATTTGTTTAACTGACCTAGCAAGTATAATTCGTTAACTAAGAGAATTTATACAAACTAGGGTTTTGAGTTTCATACAAGGAAGTAAGCAAACTTTCCAAGAAACAAGCTATTTCAATTTGGATACTACAACAACTACATCATAGTAAATATCCAAGGTTTTAGAAACCCTAAGCCTAAACAAGATATGGAAAATCAAGGAACTCACTGAATTCTAGGGACCTAGTGGACGAAAGGAATCCACTAGTGAAATCCCACATACTTGATGACGCAATTTACAGAGAACACTGCTGCTTGTTCTGGAAGGAGACTGGCGCCTCTTTATCTTCTCTTCGTTCTAATTTGGATGATTTTTGGTGAATAAAGGTTTTGGGTATGTCTGACTAGGTTATTAAGCTTAGACTGAGTAAAATGATATAGTTTAGGCATCAAACGGCGTAGTTTAAGTGCCCCAACGCATAGGGAAAAGTCCAAAATGACCCAGACTTAAAAGCTGATAAAGCCCATCCACGGAGGGACCGACGGTCTGTCGTTTGAACTACCAACCATCATTTGGGTTCTTCGTTCATGCCTTGCCCGACAGGGCTTCACTAAAACGAGCATACCTTTTTACTTCGAGCTTGGATTTTTGCAAACTCAATGGCGTTGGAAAGAGGATTCAATTATCTTTAATTTGATAGGCCATGGGCCACCTAATTCATTTTGTGCTAAAAGATATGACAATTTGAAGTTAACCCAACATCAATTTTCCTCTAATTGGCTGCTGACCCTCACCTACGGTCAGTAGGTCCAACCACAGACCGTACTGGTTGATCGTGAGTGGGATCAGAGACCCTCAAAATATGGATCCCAATTACGGACCACACCTACGATCCGTGGGTCCATCGACGGACAGTGGACCACGATCGTAGGTCTCACGTTTAGACCCTGAAATTATTCTAAGTCTAGGACTGAACCACGGTACCCCACCTACGGTTCGTGGGTGGCTTCCGTTATTTGTGACACCAGATTGTGGAAAGCTGTATTTTTTCTATTTTCTCAAATCCGAGGTGTTACTTATCTCCCCCTTTGGAACATTCGTCCTCGAATGAAGTCTAAAATAGCAGAGTATGGAGAGAAGGAGCTGCAATCCCTACCACTTAATAAGTGAGACTATCCTTCAAAGCCACACTCTATAATAGTACTATTGATGCCGAATAATTCACACACTTCTTGAACAAATCTTCTGTAATAACCGGCCAAACCCAAGAAAATTTTGATGTCTGTTTGAGAGGTGGGTCTGGGCCAGTGTTATACTACCTCAATTTTCTGAGAAGGCACTGGGCTACTACCCTTCCACTCTAAGACTGGCTAGTTTGGAAACTGAAACCGAACGATTCTGGTTCTATAATTGACTGAGGCATAGAAGGAATGTAACCAATCCATGCATAGAATGATATCAAAATCTACCATTTCTAACTCTACAAGATCTACTGAGGTGACTTTCTGAGAGTGTGATAGGGCAATTTTGGTATACCCGTCTAGCTATAACTAGGTTACCAACTGCAGTAGAGAATAAGAAGGATTCTTAAAGAGTTTCTGGACTGACATCGAAGTTTACTGCTATATTGGGAGTTACAAGACAAAGTGTTGCCCCTGGATCTAACCACGCATAAACATCTAAATAGAAGACTTGTAATCCTCCTACTGTTGGTACCAACTGTAGGCCACTCCCTTCAACTAATAGGCAGCTAAATTTGCACTCTCGACTGAAGTGACACCCATAATGTCTTTTACCTTCTTAATGTCACTGAGAAACTCTTATAGATCCTCTCCTAACTTAGACCCATGAAACTCCGAAGGGTTCATCCGAATAAAGTCCTGGATTCTTACTGTTGTAGTGTTAGTCTGCGGTGAAGCTGGGGCCACAGCCTGCTGATTGACCTGGGCGGTCCTGGACTGAGCAAGCACTTGGAAAGTAGCCATGAACTCGGTATGCATGACTTGATCATTCATAGGGTCTGCTGGAGCTGCTGGTTGATTCCTTGTGTTAACTCTTCTAGGACGCATTTTCTGAAATGCAAAGAGTACGAGTTAGAAGGAGGTTAAATAGAGTTCATACTCTATTGCACGAGTTGGAAAAGAAAGAAGGGAAGTTTTTCTTAGAAATCTTCGTAGCCTCCCCCTCATAGGTGTGGCGCGCTTCACACTCATGAAAGGGACTCTACTTAGTGCGGCTTTCAGAAACCCTAGGACTCTTGTACCTAATGATCTGATACCAAGTCTGTCACGCCCCGAGGCTACCCCCTTGACGTAACACGGAACCTAAGATGATGAGTGACCCCAAGATAACCCTGTGTCTGGCATATATCAAGCATACTAAGAATAACTGAATAAAACATATACTATGCGGAAGCTAAAACAAGAGATAACTGAGAGTGGGGGAAAACCCAACTAATTTGAATATATAAAACATACAAAGAGTTTAGTGATAACTGAAACAACCACTTAACAACTCAAACTAAATCTACTACTATTTCTGAAAAGCCTCTAACTGACTTGAGTTGCTGGAACATGCCCCCCAGCTAACTTTAACAAAACTAAAAACTGAAAGTAAAGACTAAAATGAAAGCATGTCTATTGTCCTCGGAATATGAGGACTCACCACTGAAGTTGCTGAATGTGGACCGAGAATTGATCTAAGCGTGATATGGATGCTGAATACCTGAACCTATATTATAAAATGATGTAGCGCAGAGTATGCGTTAGTACTTGGATTGTACTGAGCATGCATGATATAGATACTAAGCTGAAAAAATATATATAAGTTGAACAAATCATAACTGAGTAATGACATAAACTGAGCAAGAATGCAAATACTGAAACATAACTGAAAAGCTAAGCTGAATGCAATGACCAAGTACTAATCATGAAAATAACATGCTGAACTGAATGTTGAAGTATATACTGAAAACCTGGTCAAATGCACTAAGAGTATGTCTGTGGGAGCTACTATTAACCGACATAAACCACGTGAGCTAAACGTGGATTCCGATGTATACACCCCATCGAGAGGACCCAATATACAGCATGACTGGCGTGATCACTAAATCTGATGCCCAACAGAGGGGACTTATAATCCTACAGGGGCACAGAGTTCTGGGACTATGAGGGTACACTGAATCCTAGTCCAACTCGGTTCTAAGTCTACTCCCAACTGAATATGTATGTCACACAAATGTAACTGAATTATTGAATAGCTCAAAATACTGACTTGCAATCTGAGAATGCAACATTTATATACTGATAATGTGACATTCAAAAATTGGAGCATGATTATTTGTTTAACTGACCTAGCAAGTATAATTCGTGAACTAAGAGAATATATACAAACTAGGGCTATGAGTTTCATACAAGGAATTAAGCAAACTTTCCAAGAAATAAGCTATTTCAATTTAGGATACTACAACAGCTACATTACAGTAAATATCTAAGGTTTTAGAAACCCTAAGTCTAAACAAGATATGGAGAATCAAGGAACTAAGTGAATTCTAGGGACCTAGTGGTTGAAAGGAACCCACTAGTGAAATCCCACATACCTGATGATGCAATTTACGGAGAAATCCTTTGATTTCGGGGCTGAAACTTGAAGAAGACTATTGCTTGTTCTTGAAGTAGACTGATGCCTCTTTCTCTTCTCTTCGTTCTAATTTGGATGATTTTTGGTGAATAAATGTTTTGGGTATGTCTAACTAGGTTATTAGGCTGAGACCGAGTAAAACGACGTAGTTTAGCCATCAAACGACGTAGTTTAAGTGCCCCAACGCATAGAAAAAGTCCAAAATGACCCTGACTTAAAAGCTGACAAAGCCCATCCATGGAGGGACCGACGGTCTGTCGTTTGGGTTTGTCGTTCATGCCCTGCCCGATAGGGTTTCACTAAAATGAGCATACCTTTTTACTCTGAGCTTGAATTTTTTCAAACTCGGTGGCATTGGAAAGAGGATTCAATTATCTTTAATTTGATAGGCCATCAGCCACCTAATTCATTTTGTGCTAAAAGATATACCCGTTTGAAGTTGACCCAACAACAATTTTCCTATAATTGGTTGTTGACCCTCACCTACGGTCAAACCTACAGTCCGAAGGTCCAACCATGGACCATATTGGTTGACCGTGGGTGGGATCAGAGACCCTCAAAATTTGGATCCCAACGACGAACCCCACCTACGGTCCGTGGGTCCATCGACGGACCGTGGACCACGACCGAAGGTCTCACCTTTAGACCCTAAAATTTTTCTAAGTCTGGTACTGAACCATGGGACCCCACCTACGATCCATGGTTCTACCTACGGTCCGTGTGTGGCTTCTGTTGGTTCTGACACTAGATTCTGGAAAGCCGTATTTGTTCTATTTTCTCGAATCTGAGGTGTTACATAAGCTGAGAGATAGAGAAGAGTTCCAAAACAAGAAAGCTAAGACTATAGGAAATGAGTCCGGACAATCGAAGAGTAATGCAAATCGGTCATCCTTCCAGCAAAGGCCAAAAGGACCTGCTCCATCATCTACTAGTGCACCTGCACCAAGGAACAGAGGTGAGTTCAAGAATCAGAGTTCGCAGAATTTCAGAGCTAGACCTACACAGCCTCAAGGGTGTGGCACAAAGAGGTAATAGGACTCCTGCATGTGCTAAGTGTGGTAGGAACCACTCGGGAGTGTGTCGTGTTGGCTCCACTGGTTGCTCAAGTGTGGTCAGAATGGTCACTTTATGAAAGAGTGCCCTAAGAACAGGCAGGGCGGTGGTAATGGGGGCAATAGAGCCCAATCTTCTTCAGCGGCTCCACCAGACAGAGCTGCACCTAGAGGAGCTACTTCAGGGACAGGTAGAGGAGCGAACCGTCTGTATGCTATCACTAATCGCCAACAGTAAGAGAATTCGCCAGATGTTGTCACTGGTATAATCAAAGTCTTTACTTTTGATGTATATGCTTTGCTAGATCCAATAGCGAGTCTATCTTTTGTGACTCCTTATATTGCTATGAATTTTGATATTCTTCCTGAGCAACTTCTTGAGCCCTTTAGTGTTTCTACATCTGTTGGTGAGTCTATTCTAGCTGAGAGGGTTTATCGTGATTGTACAATTTCCGTCAATCAGAAGGACACCATGGCTGACTTAGTCGAGCTAGACATGGTAGATTTTGATGTTATTCTGGGTATTGATTGGATTCATACTTTTTATGCCTCAGTTGATTGTAGAACTCGAGTATTTAAGTTCCAGTTTCCTAATGAACTAGTTATAGAGTACAAGAGTAGTTCAGCAGTGCCTAAGGGTCGTTTTATTTCATACCTTAAGGGGAGAAAGTTAGTTTCCAAGGGGTGCATCTATCATTTAGTTCGAGTTAATGAATCTAGTGTTGAGACACCACATATTCAGTCAGTTCCAGTAGTGAGTAAGTTTCCAGAGGTCTTTCCAGATGATCTTCTCGGAGTCCCTCCTGAGAGAGAAATAGACTTCGGTTTAGATGTTCTTCCTGATACTCGTCCTATCTCTATTCCGCCATATAGAATGACTCCAGCTGAGTTGAAAGAGTTAAAAGAGCAGTTGAATGACCTTCTTGAGAAAGGCTTCATTCGACGAAGTGTCTCACGTTGGGGTGCTCCGGTCTTATTTGTGAGGAAAAAGATGGTTCTCTTAGAATTAATGTGTATAGATTACCGTCAGTTGAATAAGGTTACTATCAAGAATAAGTATCCACTTCCGAGAATTGATGATCTTTTCGATCAACTCCAGGGTGCAACTTGTTTTTCTAAGATAGACCTCAGATCAGGCTATTATCAGTTGAGAGTAAGAGAAATTGATATCCCTAAGACAACATTCAGGACTCGCTATGGTCATTATGAGTTTCTAGTCATGTCATTTGGTTTGACTAATGCTCCTGCAGTGCTCATCGACCTTATGAACAGAGTGTTTAAGCCCTATCTGGATATGTTTGTTATAGTGTTTATTGATGACATCCTAATTTATTCAAGGAATAAGGAAGATCATGCTAGTCATATCAGAATAGTTCTCCAAACTCTAAAGGATAGAGAGTTGTATGCTAAATTTTCTAAGTGTGAATTTTGGGTTGAGTCTGTGGCATTCTTAGGCCACATTGTTTCTGGTGATGGGATTCGAGTTGATACTCAAAAGATTGAGGCAGTACAGAACTGGCCTAGACCTACATCTCCAACTGATATTAGTAGTTTCTTGGGATTGGCTGGTTATTATAGGAGGTTTGTCGAGGAATTTTCATCTATTTCATCCCCTTTGACAAAGTTGACTCAGAAAACAACAAAGTTTCAATGGTCTGAAGCTTGTGAGAAAAGCTTTCAGGAATTGAAAAGTAGGTTGATTACTGCACCAATGTTGACCTTACCAGAAGGTACACAATGTTTTATTGTGTATTGTGATGCGTCCAGAGTTGGACTGGGTTGTGTATTGATGCAGAATGGCAAGGTTATAGCTTATGCCTCCAGACAGCTTAAGATTCACCAGAGGAATTACCCAACCCATGATCTAGAGTTGGCTGTTGTAGTGTTTGCTTTGAAAATATGGCGTCACTATCTTGATGGTGTTCATGTAGATGTGTTCACTGATCACAAGAGTCTTCAGTATTTATTCAGTCAGTATTCAGTCAGAAAGAGCTTAATCTCAGATATAGGAGGTGGTTAGAGTAACTCAAGGATTATGACATGAGTATTCTATACCACTCAGGTAAGGCTAATGTTGTTGCTGATGCCTTGACCAGGTTATCTATGGGTAGTACCGCCCATGTTGAGGAAGGTAAGAACGAGTTAGCGAAAGACGTGCACAGACTTGCACGATAGGGAGTCCGGTTAATGGATTCCAATGAAGGTGGAGTAGTGGTGATGAATGGGGCTGAATCATCACTAGTGTCCGAAGCGAAAGAGAAACAAGACCAAGATCCTATTTTGCTTTAATGAAAGGAAAATGTTCATAAGCAGAAAGTGATGGCTTTTGAACAAGGGGGAGATGGTGTATTGAGGTATCAAGGTAGATTATATGTACCAAGGGTGGATGAGCTCCAAGAGAGGATCATGGAGGAAGCTCATAGCTCCAGATATTCTATCCATCTGGGTTGCACAAAGATGTCTCGCGACTTAAGAGAAGTCTATTGGTGGGGTAGTATGAAGAGGAGTATTGCAGAATTCGTTGCTAAGTTCCCGAATTGTCAACAAGTCAAGGTAGAGCACCAGAGGCCGGTGGTATGACTCAGAACATAGAACTTTTGGAATGGAAGTGGGAGATGATGAATATGGATTTTATTACTGGTTTACCACGGTCTCGCAGACAACATGATTCGATTTGGGTGATTGTAGATCGAATGACCAAATCATCCCATTTCTTACCAATAAAGACTACTTTTTCAGCAAAGGATTATTCCAAGTTTTATATTCAAGAGGTAGTCAGACTTCATGGAGTTCTGGTATCTATTATTTCAGATAGAGGTGCGCAATTCACCGCACACTTTTGGAAGTCTTTCCTGAAAGGTTTGGATTCAAAGGTAAACCTCAGTACTGCTTTTCATCCACAGACAGATGGTCAAGCAGAGCGCATCATTCAGACTTTAGAGGATATGTTGAGGGCGTGTGTGATCGACTTCAAGGGTAATTGGGATGATCATTTACCTCTCATAGAGTTTTCTTACGACAATAGTTATCACTCTAGCATCCAGATGGCTCCTTATGAAGCTCTTTATGGGAGAAGATGTAGATCTCCTATTGGATGGTTTGAGGTTGGTGAAGCTGGGTTGATAGGACCAGACTTAGTTCATCAAGCTATGGCAAAAGTGAAGATTATTCAAGAAAGGTTGAAAACAGCGCAGAGTCATCAGAAATCCTATACAAATGTTAGGAGAAGAGACTTAGAGTTTGAGGTAGACAATTGGGTTTATTTGAAAGTTTCACCCATAAAGGGTGTTATGAGGTTTGGCAAGAAGGGGAAACTTAGTCCTCGATATATTGGTCCTTACAGAATATCCAAGAGGATCGGCAATGTAGCTTATGAGTTGGAGCTACTGCAAGAGTTAGCAACAGTCCATCCGGTGTTTCACATTTCAATGTTGAAGAAGTGTATGGGCGATCCTTCACTTATTATACCAACTGAAGATATTGGTATTAAGGACAGCCTATCTTACGAGGAGATTCTCGTTCAGATTTTGGATCGTCAGGTTCGCAAGTTGAGAACCAAGGAGGTAGCATCAGTCAAGGTCTTATGGAGGAGCCAGTTTGTTAAGGAAGCTATTTGGGAGGCATATGAGGATATGAAGAAGAGATACCCACATCTTTTTACTCCCGGAGAAGCTTCAAATCAAGGTAGTAATTCTTTACTTAGTACTTTTTAAGTTGATGTGATGTGTTATTTATTGCATGTTGGGTGTTTGAGCTGAATGTTAGATGTTACACCCTTAATTCTACTTTAGATTGATCTCATTCGAAGACGAATGTTTCCAAGGGGGAGATATTGTAACATCCCGCCTAAGAAAGAGCCAAAAATAGAAAGAACTAATTTGGAAAGAGCCAAATCTTGAATTTTTCAAGTTATGCTTAAGTTGTGAGTTTTGGGTCAACTTTAAACGACCATAACTTTCAGTACAGGATAAGTTAGGTGGACCATAAGATATCAAATGAAATGTCTTGGAATCCTCTTTCCAACGCCACTAGGTTTGCTAAGTTTCGAGTTCGGATGATGGAGATATGGCCATTTGAAATATGCTTGTTCAGTTAAGGAAAGTTACCCAAATTAATGAGGGGTATTTTGGCCTTTTCCTTACCCCATCAGATTAAAATGAATTATGGTAATATTTAGTGGTCTAAACTAAATTGGTTCAGTTTTCACAATCCTAATTACACTTAGGGTTTTAGAAGAAATTTTAAGAATAGAAAAGAGGAGAAAGTTCAAGGCGTTCGTCGAGTTTTGCTTGCGAATCAAAGGTTGTTTCGCCAAGGGTTTAATCCCTAAGAGGTATGTGAGTTCTCATAGTGTTGGTTTCGTTCACCCACATACCAATCATGTTATTTTCAGTACAATTTCGTTCTTGAAGTTGAAGAATTTGAGTTCTTGATGAGTTTTCTTGAAGTTTCCTTCGAAATCTTGATTGTTGAGGTTTTGATGAGATCTTGAGATAATCGTATGGATTTTACGAGTTGTTTTGAGTAGATTCTTGTGTATTTTTATTGGGTATTCGAATCTAAGTGATTGGGGAAGAAACCATTTGAATCTAGGTGAATGAGGGTCACAAAATGAGTTAGAAAATTCGTCGGAAAAATCTGGGCAGAGGCTGGCGCCCTACGCTAGCCAGTGCGCCAGGAAGAGTCCTCTGTAGTTTGGGGTCTGGCGCCTTGCGCCAGCCAGTGCGCCCTTAATACACCTCAGTAGTGCGCCAGGGTCGCCTGCCCCGTCTTGTCTTCAGTTGTTTAACCCATTTGAGTTCCTTTAAAGTGTTCCTTCAATCTCTATTGATTCTAAACACTCTAAACTCGCGCCGAAAGCCTCGGGATTTGAGCCGACCATGCCACTAGCCTAAAATGACCATTTCGGAGCTGATGGAACCGTCAGAATATATTCATTTAACAGTTCACTCTTTAATATTTAGGTTGATTTAAGCCTATACCATTCAATTTGTGGTAGAATAGTTATTCCTTAAAGATGGATGAGATCATGAAGAGAAGGTACACAAAAATTAAGGTCATCTTGGCTAGTGGAGCAAATGGATCATGAAGAGCAAATGGATCTTCGTTTGCACCAAAGCATATATATTATTTAGGTTATTCGTCATCATTTGTAGACTGGGTGCTATAATTTATTGAGGTCTGCGACCTTATTTTCTCTTTTCCAATTCAAAATCTTCTTTTTACAATTGTCTTTTAAACATGCTTTACAATTTGATTAGTCGTTAATAGCTTTCTATTTTGTAAAATCTAATTATAATTTGTAGGTGATTGAATGAAAATGAATTTGAGAAAAAGGAAAGTCACCGCTCCCTTCTATATACTAAAATGACCGTTCATGAAAAACAAACATACAATCTTAGTAGATTGGTTTCAATGGAAGAAAAAGAAGATCGCTTACGCATTTTTTTGTCTACTATATTTTTAAAAGATAATAAGAATATTGATTTTTCTTATTTTTTCTGTTCTTACCAGATTAGTGCATGCTAAACTCATGATATCAATGGAGGTGGATTCAACAGTGGATTTTTTTTTAGGTACACAATATTAAGTAATTTACTTAGGTTTTTTAGTTTCTGTTTGCTTTTTAGATTTAATTTTTTGTTGTTTGTTTTATCCTTTTCACCCCAAGTCCCCAATATATATTGCAAAGATGCACACTAAATATATTTTTAAATCGTATCATTTTATTCTGATATTATTTTATTACTTCGAAAGGAAATTCTCTTGCAATCTATGAATTACCTTTAGGCTTTAATGTACCATATTTTATGTTAATTCTTTAGAAATACAATAATAACTTAAATTTATGAATAAATGTGATAGCATGTTTGGAGTTATAAGCCTTAAAGGAAAAAATTATATCCAAGGTTTTAATATGTATATAAATAGAATGTCATAAACTAAAGTAATGAAAAACTACATAAATCCTATCAAATTGAATGACAACGTAAAGTTTTAAGACATTATATTTTTACTCTTCAATCAAATTTCTTCTTTTGGGATGTATGCTCCAAATTGTGAGGGTATTTTTCATTAAAGGCAGTGATAATAAAAAATTATATGACACCTCCAAAAAGAAAATTAAGAAGACAATTGAACAACTACAACAATGAGAGTCAAAGCCAAAACTACAATAAGACATTAGAGGAAAAGCCAAAAATTATACTAAGTCATTTGAGGTCTTTTGGAACACAAAATCTCTTCCTCGATTGAAACATAGTGTTTAATAATACTCATGTAATTTTTAAAAATTATATATACTAAAAAATTGATCTTTATATAAATTCAATGGGTTATACATCCTAAAATTATTCTATATATCATATCATCATCATATATTACTAAAAGTAGGAAGCTCCAAAGTGTAAAGTTAGATTATAATTTTACCCCTAATCTAAATATAAAATGTTATAAATTATTTAATTAATTAAATATTAGATAGTTAAACATAAAGAATTTGAAGAGCTTGAATTAATAACAAAGATTTATGTTAATATAATCTCATCAATTGTATTGAATTGAGTAATAACCGGAAGAATATTTCATCTGATTTTACCCCTAATCTAAATATAAAATGTTATAAATTATTTAACTAATTAAATATTAGATAATAAAAACATAAAGAATTTGAAGATCTTGAATTAATAACAAAGATTTATGTTAATATAATCTCATCAATTGTATTGAATTGAGTAATAACCGGAAGAATTATTTCATCTGTCAAATAATTAATGCATGTTGTAATTATGATCTGTTTTGATTCTTTGAGATTCCATGTCAGCACATGCTCCAAAAAAGTTACTCTCAACCAGCATTGGAAGAAAGATCTTGATGAAACAAAAACAACTGGAGTTATTCTCATGATTTAGCATTGGTGTCATAGATTTAGTCTATTTTCGTTACCTTTTTATAGTTTTCCTTATGTTTGCGTAATTTTTGAAAATCTATTTCCTGTGAAGGAAAGCTATAGTACACATCTAGAACCAAATAAAAGAAGTTACATTACATGGAAGATATACATTACTAAGGAAATACATGATGAAAGTTTGATTTAATATACAACATGCATGATGCTGTAGAAATAGGAATCTTTGAATTCGCGATTCAAAACACCAAAGAAACTTTCAACCACACACAATAGAGAATTATTAACTGTATGAAATATGAATTTAATAAACATTATTACATCTCTTAAGCAAACAAATTAACTATCTAAATAGTACATCTCTTAAGCAAATAGATTAACTATCTAAAGAGTACATAATTACCTCTGTGTTGAGCCACATGTTTGTATCAGAAAATTTTTGCTGCTTAGACCAAAATTCCTTCTTTGTTTCAGGTTCCACATTTCTATCAGAATACATTTTCTTAACACTCTACAATTTGTGCATCAAAAGAGACAAAATGTCATTATGTTAATGAAAACAACTTAAGCTCAACATATAATAATTTATGCAGTAATTTATCACCTCTTGTGGATCAGTTAAATGACATGATCCCAGAACACATATCAATTGTTTCACCTTAGAAAAAGAATTCAATAAGAGAGAATAAGATATGTTAAGTGACATGATCTCAAAACACATTTCAAACTAAAATATGATATTTGTCATTACCTATCTGATTCCTTCGAAAACTTCCAAGCAACAAGTACATTCTTTTGATTCTTATCTGATTGACACATCTTGATAAAGCAGATTTCTTGAGAGGACGGATCATTAATACTTGGATGATCAACCATTATCTTCTTCGCCAACATATCTGGTTGACCATCACCCACATTATCATTTTTTTTATTGATTCTTCTACAATGACACGTAAATCACTCATTGTGTCACTCAACTTATTCACTTTGGCATCCAAAACATCCAATCTTTTATTTATCTTGTCTGTTCTACTAGGAATCTCCTTACAAAATTTAATAACTTCTGAAAGTTTGTCACTCAAATTAGCATATTCACTAACTCTCTCCGGTGGTTGTCTACTACTAATAGTTTCATGCATGTTATGATCTGTAGCAACCACAGGCCTTCCATCAATTTCTTTGGTCAACTCATCTATTTTCTCATCCACCTTATCTTCAAAATCCTTTCAATTATTCAAATACGATTTTTCTGACTCTACAGTAGTAGGAATCACAGTAGGATGCTTTACAGCCTATACGAAAATAAATTGTTCAACAAAATCACAATAATAAAAACTTCTAAAATGAAAGATTGAACCAATAAAACTTAAGTATACACCTTGTTATTTTCCAATACTAATGAAACTTTCTCATAATATGGAATTGTCAGATTTTTAGCAAGTCATCGACGCAATCTAGGAAGTAGCAAGGGAGACTGTGTTGATGGTTCTCCAAAAGTCTCTCCTAGTATAGGAATTGCTTCGAAAACCCATAACAATATTGAAAATAAAAATAGTATTATATAATATTCGTATAAATTTGAGATCGATACATACTCTATCATGACCAATTCAATATCTCATCATAAATAATTTGAACTTACCAATAAAGCCCAAGAGAATCCTTGCAGGTTGATGCTTGATTTCAATTTTCCGTACTTAGTATTCAGAGTTAAGCAAGCATTGTGCAGAGACTTGACTGTCTTCTAAAATAAAACCCTACCCCACAGATATTCATTGAATTGGCTTCAATTTAATGAATGCTTGACTTAATTTGAGAAGACTTTGAAGTCTCTGCACAATGCTTTCTCAACTATGAATACTAAGTCCGAAAAATTGAAGCCAAGCATCAGCTTGCAAGGGTTCTCTTGGGCTTTATTTGTAAGTTCAAATTATTTATGGTGAGATATTGAATTGGTCATGACGGAGTATGTATCGATCTCTAATTTATACTAATATTATTTAATACTATTTTTGTTTTCAATACAGGTATGAGCTTTCGCAGAAATTCCTATACTAGGAGAGACTTTTGGAGAACAATCAACACAGTCTCCCTTTCCACTTCCTAGATTGCACCGATGGATTGCTAAAAACTCGATAATTCCAGATTATGAGAAAGTGTCGTTAGTATTGAAAAATAACAAGGTGAATACTTAAGTTTTTTTGGTGGAATCTTTCATTTTAGAAATTTTTATTGTTGTGATTTTGTCGAACAATTTTTTTTCGTATAGGTTGTAATGCATCCTACTCTGATTCATACTACTATGGAGTCAGAAAAATCGTATTTGATCAATTGGAAGGATTTGAAAGATAAGGTGGATGAGAAAATAAATGAGTTGACCAAAGAAATTGATGAAAGGCTTGTGGTTGCTACAGATCATAACATGCATTAAACTGTTAGTAGTAGACAACCACCCGAGGGAGTTGGTGAATATGCTAATTTGAGTGACAAACTTTCAGAAGTTATTAAATTTTGTAAAAAAATTGTAAATAGATGTCTAGTAGGACAGACAAGATAAATAAAAGATTGAATGTTTTGAATGCAAAAGTTAATAAGTTGAGTGATACAGTGAGTGATTTTCATGTTATGGTAGAAGAATAAAGAAAAAATGATAAAGTGGGTGATGATAAACCAGATATGTTGGCGAAGAAGAAAATAGTTGATCACCCAAATATTATCGATCTGTCCTCTCCAGAATTCTGCTTTATCAAGATGCGCCAATCAGATAAGAATAAAAAGAATGTACTTGCTGCTTGGAAGTTTTTGAAGGAATCAGATAGGTAATGACAAATATAATATTTTGGTTTGAAATTCTTGAAATGTGTTCTGGGATCATGTCACTTAACATATCTTATTCTCTCTTATTAAATTATTTTTCTAGGGTGAAACAATTGATATGTGTTCTGGGATCATGTAATTTAACTGATCCACAAGAGGTGATAAATTACTGCATAAATTACAATAGGTTGAGCTAAAGTTATTTTCATTAACAAAATAATGACATTTTGTCTCTTTTGTTGCACAAATTGTAGAGTATTAAGAAAATGTATTCTGTTAGAAATGTGGAAGCTGAAATAAAGAAGAAACTTTGGTCTAAGTAGGAAAACTTTTCAGATACAAATGTGTGGCTCAACACTGAGGTAATTGTGTACTCTTTAGATAGTTAATTTGCTTGCTTAAGATATATACTATTTATATAGTTAATTGGTTTTCTTAAGAGATGGAATAATGTTTATTTAATACAGTTAATAACTCTTTATTGCAGGTGGTTGGAAGTTTCTTTGATGTTTTGAATCGCAAATTCAAAGGTTCCTATTTCTACAGCATCATGCATGTCCTATGTTAAATCCAACTTTCATTATGTATTATCTTTGTAATGTACATCATCCAGGTAATGTTACTTTCTTTCTTTGGTTCTAGATGTGTAGTATAGGCAGCTTTCCTTCACAGGAAATAGATTTTCAAAAATTATACAAACACAAGGAAAACCATAAAAAGGTAAGGAAAATAGACTAAATCTATGACACCAATACTAAAGCATGAGTATAACTCCAGTTGGTTTTGTTTCATCAAGATCTTTCTTCCAATGCTGGTTGAGAGTCACTTCTTTGGAACATGTGCTGACCTGGAAAACACTAGTATTCACATTTTTGATTCCATGTTTACATGCGTGGAAGATTATAATCCATTGATTTTTTGTTGGTATGCATTCAATTATTTATTTATGTATGAATTATTTGAAATACTCAAACTAACATTATATTTTCAGATAAAATTATTCGGGAACTTTATTAATGCTTGCCAATTCAAAATAATCACGACGGAAGATATTCCATGCCAGACTGATACTTCAAGTTGTGGAGTTTTTCTTTGCAAGTACTTTGAGTTTTATGCAAGGGTAGAAAAAATTACTTTTGATCAGGGTAGTAGTGAAATATCATTTATATGCTTCAAGAAGTATTTCTGTGGACACTTTTCTTAGTAGTAATTTCTTTAAATTAAGTTTACTTTTTCAGAGTAATATTCAAATAGCACGATTCATCTTGTTATTTGAAGTGCAGAAGGAACAAATACTCACAAGTGTAGATATGCTGGGGATAATGACAGGTAAAAAGCTTCTTAGAGTTAATGATAAATCACCAATAGGTAACAAAAAATTTCTTTTTAATTTTTAAGGTATCGTTTCCTCTTCTCCGGATCATGGCATTTGCGCCTCTCCTGCGGATGTCGACAGAACTGTTGTTGCTGCCTCCTCTCAAGATACATCTTCTCCTTTGGATGATCGTACTTGCGACTCCCAAGTGGATGCTTGCAACGATGTCTCTCCTACAGGTGTTAATGTCGTTCCCTCTTCTCTAGATCGTGGCATTTGCGCCTCTCCTATGGATGTCCACAAAACTGATGTTGTTGCCTCCTCTCAAGGTACATCTTATGTAATTTGAATGGTATTATGGCTGAAGTAATTACAATTAATGATAAATCACCAATAGGTAACAAATATTTTCTTCTTAATTTTTAAGGTGTCGTTTCCTCTTCTCTGGATCATGGCATTTGCGCCTCTCTTGCGGATGCTGACAGAACTGATGTTGTTGCCTCCTCTCAAGATACATCTTCTCCTCTGGATGATCGTACTTGCAACTCCCAAGTGGATGGTTGCAAAGATGCCTCTCCTACGGGTGTTGGTGTCATTCTCTCTTCTCTTGATCGTGGCATTTGTGCCTCTCCATAGCATATTCAGAAAAAGGGTGATTTCTGTTTAAAAAGAAGAGGGCTTTGCGTTTTGAAGTTAAAAAGTGGTGATTCAGGTCTAAAAAAGGAAGAAGAAGTTCATGCATTTCGCTTTAAAAGTGAAAATTGTGATTTAAGCTTAAAAAGGGAAGAAAAAAAGCGACAAGTATTACATTTCTATATTTTGATAGGATGGGTTGTTCCCTATCCATTGGTAAGGGATATGTTGCTGGTTATTCATATTTGATAGTAGTATGCTTTGTCTTAGTATAGTGTACTGTTGATTGTGGTAGTGAGTGTTGTATTGCGACATAGTTCGTTATTTCTTCTTTGTGAAAGATGTTGGTTGTGTTTGAATCAGGAGTAAGATTTATAGTAATATTATTTGTTGGTTTAAGATTTCTACTATCCATACTAGGTTGTACTTGGAGATTGTGTAGTACCTCCTTGCCATTTGAAATACGTGTTGTCAATTGAAAATATCACTTCCACTGTGCTCAATTTCGAATTCAACTGAATTAGTTTTATGTAGCATGTCAGGAGTGTTTGGGAATAAATCTAGGAGAGGGATGTGGCTATCTCCCGAAAGTATGGGATTTGGTTGTGATGTCTTATTTATTTTGATTGTAGTCTTAGATTAAACATTTTTTCAGGTATAGGTAACCCATTCTTTTTCCTATTAGCTGGCATAGGAAATACATACATCATATAGGAATGGAGTGCATCAAGTATACTATTAACCAAAATCAATCTACCTACTAGTGACAAGTATTGGCATTACCAATTGGTAAGTCTCTTCTCACACTTCTCCATTCCAGATTCCTTTTCATTTGCTATTGGCCCCTAGACGCATGCCTAGATAAGTAGTTGGGAGTTCACCTACCTTTCCACCTATGATATTAGCTATAGGAAGGGAGTGCATCAAGTACAATATTAACCAAAAAATCTTCCTCCCAGTGACAAGTATTGGCATTTCCATATTTTGATAAGATGGGTTGTTCCTTATCAGTTGGGAAGGGATATGGTGCTGGTTGTTCATATTTGATAGTAGGATGATTTGTCTTTGCATAGTGTTCTGTTGTTGATTGTGTTAGTGTGTGTTGTTGTATTGCGACATTATTCGTTATCTCTTCTTTGTGAAAGATGTTGGTTGTGTTTGAATCAGGAGTAAGATTTATAGTAATATCATTTGTTGGTTTAAGATTTCAACTATCCATACTAGGTTGTACTTGGAGATTGTGTAGTACATCTTTGCCATTTGAAAATGTGTTTCATTTGTAGTCTTATGAGTAGTTTTGTATGTGAGATTGTCAATTGGAAATAGCTCTTCCACTGTGCTCAATTTCTAATTCAACCGAAAATGCAGGCTTGAGTAACGCCAACATTGGTGAGAATCAAATGCCTCAAAACCTAAGGATTCCTCTGCAAGGTTTGTGTACGGAGGGTGAGTCAGGGCCTAAGATCAGGCTGAAAGGTGTAGTCGACTACACAATCTCCCTTGCCACTTCCTAGATTGCACTGATGGTTTGCTAAAAAACCGAAAATTCCATATTATGAGAAAGTATCATTAGTATTAGAAAATAACAAGTGAATACATAGGTTTTTTTGGTGCAATCTTTCATTTTAGAAGTTTTTATTGTTGTGGTAATGTTGAACAATTTATTTTCGTATAGGTTGTAATGCATCCTACTCTGATTCATACTATTATGGAGTCAGAAAAATTGTATTTGATTAATTAGAAGGATTTGGAAGATAAGGCGGATGAGAAAATAGATGAGTTGACCAAAGAAATTGATGGAAGGCCAGTGGTTTCTACGGATCATAACATGTATGAAACTGTTAGTAGTAGACAACCACCTGTGGGAGTTGGTGAATATGCTAATTTGAGTGACAAACTTTCAGAAGTTATTAAATTTTGTAAAGAGATGTCTAGTAGGACAGACAAAATAAATAAAAAATTAGATGTTTTGGATGCCAAAGTAAATAAGTTGAGTGACACAGTGAGTGATTTGCGTGTTGTGGTAGAAGAATCAAGAAAAATGATAATATGGGTGATGGTCAACCAGATATGTTGGGGAAGAAGAAGATGGTTGATCACCCAAGTATTATCGATCCGTCCTCTCTAAAAATCTGCTTTATCAAGATGCGCCAATCATATAAGAATCGAAATAATGTACTTGCTGCTTGGAAGTTTTTGATGGAATCAGATAGGTAATTGAAAATATATTATTTTAGTTTGAAATTCTTTATATGTGTTCTGGGATCATGTCACTTAACATATCTTATTCTCTCTTATTAAATTCATTTACTAGGGTGAAACGATTGATATGTGTTTTGGGCTCATGTCATTTAACTGATCCACAAGAGGTGATAACTTACTGCATAAATTACAATAGGTTAAGCTTAAGTTGTTTTCCTTAACATAATAATGACACTTTGTCTCTTTTGTTGCACAAATTGTAGAGTGTTAAGAAAATGTATTCTGATAGAAATGTGGAAGCTGAAATAAAGAAGGAACTTTGGTCTAAGTAGCAAAAATTATCAGATACAAACGTGTGGCTTAACAGTGAGGTAATTGTGTACTCTTTATATAGTTAATTTGTTTGCTTAGGAGATGTACTATTTAGATAGTTAATTGTTTTGTTAAGAAATGGAATAATGTTTATTAAATTCATATTTAATAGAGTTAATAATTCTTTATTGCAGGTGGTTGAAAGTTTCTTTGATGTTTTGAATCGCAAATTCAAAGATTCTTATTTCTACAGCATCATGCATGTCCTATGTTAAATCCAACTATCATTATGTATTATCTTCGTAATTTACATCATCAATATAATGTAACTTGCTTTCTTTGGTTCTAGTTGTGTAGTATAGGCACCTTTCCTTCATAGGAAATAAATTTCTGAAAATTACACAAACATAAGGAATACCAGAAAAAAGTAAGGAAAATAGACTAAATCTATGACACCAATGCTAAAGCATGAGTATAACTCCAACTGTTTTTGTTTCATCAAGATCTTTCTTCCAATGATGGTTGAGAGTCACTTCTTTGGAGCATGTGCTGACCTGGAAAAGAAGAGTATTCACAATTTTGATTCCATGTTTACATGCGTGGAAGATTATAAGCCATTAATTTTTTTGTTGGTAGGCATTCAATTATTTATTCAAGTACGAATTTTTTGAAAAACTCAAACTAACATTTTATTTTCAGATTAAATTATTGGGGAACTCCATTAATGCTTGCCAATTCAAAATAATCACGACGGAAGATATTTCATGCCAGACTAATACTTCAATTTGTTGAGTTTTTCTTACTTTGAGTTTTATGCAAGGGTAGAAAAAATTCCTTTTGATCAGGTTAGTAGTGAAATCTCTATTATATGCTTCAAGAAGTATTTCTGTGGACACTTTTCTTAGTAGTAATTTCTTTCAATTGGGTTTACTTTTTTGGAGTAATATTCAAATAGCACGATTCATCTTGTTATTTGAAGTGCAGAAGTCACAAGTGAAAATACATTGGGGATAAAGACAGGTAAAAAGCTTCTTATTTTGGATTTGAATGGTATTATGGCTCAAGTAGTTAGAGTTAATGATAAATCACCAATAGGTAACAAAAATTTAAGTGTCGTTTCCTCTTATCCGGATAATGGCATTTGCGCCTCTACTGCGGATGTCGACATAACTGTTGTTGCTGCCTCTTCTCAAGATACATCTTCACTTCTGGATTATCATACCTGCGACTCCCAAGAGAATGCTTGCAAAGATACCTCTCCTAGTGGTGTCAGTGTTGTTCCCTCTTCCTCTCCTATGGATGTCCACAGAATTGCTGTTGTTTCCACCTCTTAAGGTACATCCTCCGCAATTTGAATGGTATTATGGCTGAAGTAATTAGAGTTAATGATAAATCTCCAATAGGTAACAAATATCTTCTTCTTAATTTTTAAGGTGTCGTTTCCTCTTCTCTGGATCATGGAATTTGCGCTCTCTTGTGGATGCCGACAGAAATGATGTTGCTACCTCCTCTCAGGATACATCTTCTCCTCTAGATGATCGTACTTGCAACTCCCAAGTGGATGCTTGCAAAGATGCCTCTCCTACGAGTGTTGTAACACCCCGTACCCTAAAAAGACTAAACCAGCAGATTTTCAGAAGTTGCAGGTGCCACCGACGGACCGTAAGGTGACCCACGGACCGTAGATGGGGTCCGTGGTTGGCCTCCTGCAACCCCCTCCCAAAACCTAGGAAAATCTGCCAAGGGTCGACCAACGGCAGGACCCATGGACCGTAGGTGGGACCACGATCCGTGGTCCAGTCCATGGTTGAAACCCCCAGATTCCAGCTCCCAGAACCCCGTCGATGCCTGCCAGGATGGACCGTCGGTCCATCCACGGTCCGTCGGTGGCCCCAACAACTTCTAAGTTGGGGTCATTTTTGTCTTTCCCCTATGCGTCTGACCCCTAATCTACGCCCCTAAACTACGTGGTTTTTGTCAATTTTAGCCTAGTAACTTAATTAGAACTTACCTAAAGCAATTCATTTACCAAAATTCATCAAACTTAGAACGCAGAGAGGAGAAAGAGTCGACATAACCCTTCCCAAGAACGCAGCAAGGTTTCTTCAGTTCCAGCCCCGAAATCGAAGGATTTCTCCATAGATTTCGTCACCAGGTATGTGGGAATTCACTAGTGGATTCCTTTCTTCCACTAGGTCCCTAGAATTCAGTCAGATTCTTGATTCCCTTCATATTATCTAGACCTAGGGTTTCTTGAACTTTAGAAATTGTTGTGATTTAGTTGTTAAAATATTCCAAATCAGATTATCATGCTTTTGTAACATCGTTTCTTAGTTCCTTCCATGAAATTTAGAATCCTAGTGGTGTAGATTCGTTTAGTTCATGAATTACACTAGCTAGGCCAGTTTAAACAAATATACATGCCTCAGATTTCAAATGTTTCATTATTAGTATTTAACTGTTGCATTTCCAGTTAGCATGTCAGAACATTGAGCTATTCATAACTTCAGTACTTCAATCATAATATTGTTTATACACATTCTAGTTGGGAGTAGGCTTAGACCGAGTGGACTAGGGTTCAGCATACCCGTATAGTCCTAGAACTACGTGCCCTGTAGGTTTATAAGTCCCCTCTGTGGGCATTACAGTTAGTGATCACGCTAGACATGCCTCTATACCCTTGGCAAGGTATATTGGGTCCTCTCGAAGGGGCGTATACATCGGACTCCACGTTTAGCTCACGTGGTTTTATGTCGATTATTAGTAGCTCCCACAGTCAGATTTTTATGCATTTGACCAGGTTCTCAGTTGTACTTTAGTATGCAGGTTTAGCATGTCATGTACTTGGTCATTGCATTCAGTTCACTTCATTTCAGTATGTTTCCAGTATGTTCAGATCATATCATTGTTCAGTATGTTGCTTCAGTTTACATGTTTTGTTCAACTTTTATTCTATCCTGCATGCTCAGTACATTCCAAGTACTGACGTATATTCTGCGCTACATCCTTTCAGGATGTAGGTTCAGGTACTCAGCATCCAGATCACGCATAGATCGGTTCCCAATCTCCAGTTCAGCAGCTTCAGTGGTGAGGGATAATAGACATGTTTACTATTTCAGTATTTTATTTTAGTTTAAGTTTTACAAGAGTTAGCTGGGGGCATGTCCTAACATCTCTAGTCAGTTAGAGGCTTATCTCAGACATAGATAGATTCAACTTTAGCTTTTGAGTTTTACTTCAGTGTTATAAACGCTCTCTCAGTATTTATACATTCAGATTTAGAATGGGTATCCACCATCATTTAGTTTATCTCAGGTTTTAAGCTTCTGCATAGTATTTCTTTTAAGGACAAAAGCCTCAGACGAAGTAGAGAAGAATAATAATCACGTGGATCCATAATCGTAACCTACACAAGTGCAGAAGTAAGGAGTGAGTACCAAACAACACAGTAACCAGCATCCGTGGAGTCTCATACCGGAACCCATGGGGGACTTATCATTCCATGCATCTGTCATGGAGTGTGTGGCCGACCCATCAATATAGAACATTCCACAGAGTGTGCGTCCTGGGCCCTCAATATAGAACATGCTAGAGACATTTCCCATCAGCATTCTCATTTCAATAGATCTCATCACAATATTTCAAACCAATGCAAATAGGTATTCTCACACAATAATGAGGAGAGGACAACTTTCATATCAATTCACAATTCAAACCTCTTAGTCATATTATTTCATCAAAAGCGGATCAACATTATCACTCAAATCATCCACCACATTATTCACATCAATAATCATCACGTTGCCTTTTTCATTTTCCCCTTTTTATTATCATTTAGATCAATCAATGGGAAAAATTAAATTCATCACCAATTCCATTACTCCCCAACACATGGACAACTAAATACAAGATTCTACAAGCTTAACAAAGGTATAGAAATCCAGTTGCCTCAGTTTAAGCACACAATCACTCTATAACTTGAGTCTTCCCCCTACTTTGAGTCTTCAAATCAACACAAGCTATTCAAATATGAAATCACAATAAGAATTTGGAACTATCAACACCCATATCAATATTTTTGTAAGACCCAATATTGGAAACAAGGGGCAAATCTAGAAATTAGTACCAAACAATTGTAAACTACCGGTGAAAATCAATTTGAAAATGGAGTTGTATTCCACTCATAATCACTATTTTATCAAAACTTGAAGTTCTTAAAAATTTTCTGAGGTTTGAATCCAAAATAGCAATTTAGATGATAAGATCTTGCAATAACTCATGAACAATAAAGACGGGTAGTTCAAATTCGTTACCCAATTGAAGAATTGCCAAAATACACTTTGAATTTGCCTCACTCGAATGATACTATTTAGAACCTTCATTCGGTGTAGAAACATTGGGGTTTAGACTTAAAAGTGGAGAGAAAAGATTGAAATTACCCTTCTTCAAACCTTTTGGGTGGGCTCTACGGACCGTAGGTCGGTCCGTAAGACTTTCTACAAAGTGTCTTGTTGGTCCATAGAGAAAGTATCGGAGACCCAACTTTTTGATCAGTTTCCACGGGCCAAGGTCTACGGTCCATAGACCTTTCTATGATCTGTAGGTCCCTTCTATGGAACCCAAGGTCAAAATTCCTCTAAGTCCAAACACTTTTCACGAATGGACAACTACGGTCTATATGTTCTTCTACGGGCCGTACTATCAAACCCTAGAAACCTAACTGGAGCTTAACTTTCTGAAGGCTAACTACGAGCTGACGACTATAGTCCGTAGGTCCTTCTACGTCCTGTAAAAACCATCCGAAGAACTTCGGTTATCCCAAAATTTCACTAAGTCTGGATCTCATCCACAAGCCCTATTCTACGTCTCGTAGGACTTTCTACGCCCCATCCTGTTGGTCCGTATAAAGTCATCTGGGACAAAAAATTTAAAATTTTCCAACTCAAGCTTCTATGACCACCATCCACGGACTATATGTCCTTCTACGGATCATCGGTGGTCCCGTGGAAACTAGAACGAACAACTTTTCTGTAACTTTTCAACTTAAACTAAGGTCCTATTACACCCTCGAAACTATTTTTTGTAATTTTGTACATTTTTTTGGCTTACGTGGCATCCAAACATCTCTCACGCGCCTCAACTACGTGGAGTCACAGAGTGTCACTGTGTGAAAAGGTATATAAAATTTTAAAAAATGAGTTCGGGGGGGGGGGGGAGGTAATAGGACCTTAGTTTAGTTAAGATGTGTCTCTGAGATTTTGTTCATAGTTTAGGTACTTGTGCCTTATCCTAAACAAACATCGATTTCTCTATTTTCCTTTTTATAAAGTTTACAAAATTCAATTCTACGACATAGAGTATATGTTTTCTCCAGAAATTCACAGGTTTCCAAAAATTATCACTATGAAAATTAATGAACAATTTAAATAAGCTGGACCAGATAATAAATAACACAAAAAATGGGTAAATAATAAGTCAATGATCGTATTGATTGAAAATTGCTGAGCATAATGTTCTTCTATTCATTAATTTGCACTAGTCAAGTTATAATAGGAACCCTTTTGGTTAGTTTTTTTGGATAATGATGAAACACCAAAAAGTAAAGAAGATACTTATTAAAATAAAATACAGAAGAAATCATAACTAAATCTTTACTGTTCAGTATGAATTTCATTTTCTTTTCACATCATACAAAAAATAATACTCCCTTCGTCTCATTTTATGTGGCACTTTTCAGATTTCGAGATTCAAATAAGTCTATCTTTGATCGTAAATTTTTCATAGATCTTTTAAACATTTTGAATTATCAATTATTATGACTTTTTACATAGTTTACAAATATATAAATTTCATTTCAAAAAAATTGAAAATTCCCTGTGCAAATTCTCGATCAAACTTACATTGTTTGACTCTTCAAAAATGAAAAGTGCCACATAAGTTGAGACAAAGGAAGTGTTTACACTGATTAAGTCCACAACTCTTCTTATCACCCATTTTCTAATTTGTTGATATAGGTAATACAGTATAATTAATCATAGTAGCTTCCAAAATAATGAATAAATAGTAAAAATAGTCGCTTACTAACATTTGTTTTATGAGTTTAAATTGATGATTGAGTAATGCTTGCATAGAACATGGAAGGAGTTGAAATTATATGTGGTTATTTTTTCAAAAAAATTGCTTATTCTCAGTGGATGTAAAACTCTAGTGGCTTGAAATATAAAACAGTACCTCAATCGAATTCAATTGTAGAATAGAGATAACCAGGAAGATGTGTGCCGTTTAGAAAAAGAGAAAGCAAATAAATTATTGATAACGACAATAATATTTCCATTTGATTAACAACCAGAAGTATACAAGTGTAATATATTAAGGCCAACTAATCCCAAACTCTCATGAAAAATTAAAAAGGAATTATCTTAACAATTGAGAAATCAACTAACCCCACGGAAGCTTTTATCGATTTTCGGTCTAGCACCTCATCATCTACTTCCAGCAACACCATCAACAAATCGAAGGACCATCTTCATCCATAGTAGCTCTCTCTTTAGTCTGCACCACACATTGATACACCTTTGGAATGATTGAATTAATTGCAAATGCTTTTCAACTCCATCTTGTATTTTAATCCATAACCCGCTAAATATCGTAGACGAAAAGAGAAAAGGGTGCATATTTAAGAGAACATAAATGTGCAAGACATGTTGATCATTTTTGGATTTTCCTTTTAAATTCTGGATACTCCATCTCATATTTTGCTCCAGTCATTGTAAGAAAAACGGTTAACCTTTTAGTCATCTCAGTAGTCTGGCTGTTCAATAAACATTGTGCAGCATTGCAATACAAAGACCAGATAATTTCTTGATTCTCAAAAGCTCTGGCAGAAATCACATAAATGATCAACAATCATACCTCATTTGACAATTCTATCAACCGTAACTAATCTATTATGCAGATGCAACCACATTATGAATAAGTAATATGTGTGATCTGTTCCATAGTTGCCTCTTAGGGAGGGATTCCTAAATACTTAATTGAATGGAAAAGCACTAAAGGAGAAGCCTAACTGTTGCAAAGATCGTCTGATGAGATCCATCCCAGCAATATACAAGGATACCTTGTCTAGGTTAGCTTGTAAGCCAGAAAGGAAGGAGAACCATTGGAAACAATTACGGATCATAGTAATAGATGCTAGGTTACTGTTATGAGCCAGCTTCGGCCCAATGTTGGTACCCATAAGGATGTCACAAAATTAGTTATTGGGCCGGGAAGGAGCAACAGAATTGGAAGGCCTTCACAAAGATGGATTTGGGACCCACGCTCAATTAACAACTAGCTAAAAGGACGACATGTGAGAAAGAACGGTTTATGCAAATTGTTGAGAAAAAAATGTCTAGTCCTCTCATCCCCTTTCTCTGAGTTCTGCTACTCATCTCTTTCTTCTACTTGTGTTCTTCAATTTCCCTTTTAGTTCATAATTCCTTTGTAATTACAATTACGAGTTGGTGAAATATATCTATAGGTTATTTGAGTTTGATTGTGATGATCTAGTTATTGGGTTTGTTACATTGGTGCTTTCATTCTCGTACTCCTATGGAAGTGATGGTATTAGATCGATTCAGCGTCACGGCTAATCTAGAGGACTGGATTTTTCAAGCCGAACGATACTTTGCTTACTTTGGATTCCTTGAGAAGGACTTGCTACCTCTTCCTTTCATCTATTTTGATGGTGAGGCACTCGACTGGTTCCGTTGGATGTATTTCAACAAACAATTATGGGATTGGAAACATTTCAAGGAAAAGTTAGTTTTGTGTTTCCGAGCACAAACCTCCCAGAGTCTCGTGTGGCGCACTCGCAAATCACGACTATTCTTACTTTGCTTCAAAAGATGCAGGATAATTTTTCAGTTATGTCTAAGCAACTTGAAAACATCCATATCTCAACTTCCAATATATCCAATATCATGGGCTTGTCACCAATAATAATTCAAGAGGTTGCGGTAGAAGATGCAATTGACGGTACTATTACTAGGGTTAGCGAAGATACTGCCACTGCTTTTGGTGATCGACAATCAAGCATTGCAAATAATTATGAGGTACATCTTGAGATGTTTGACACTGATCGACACAAACCTCATTTTAGCTGGGACAAATTCTGTCATGGGATGAACATTCAGGCCATGGAGACTAGTTCTTTGATGAAAGTTCTCACTAGATTGAAGACTCAGACCATGAATTTGACATGGCATTTGACTTGGTAGAGGGTAATTAAATGGGGTTGCAAATGCCTTTGCAGGTAACTCGGGTGATAAGTACACCTACTTGGTGTGCTGAAATTGATTATCGTGGTGATACGCACTCTAGGAAATCAAATGTCGCGGTAGATGAATGTCTCGAAACTAACATGGACATAGTGTTTGGTGGAAGTCTCCAGCAAAATGAGTCTAACCTACAATGCCAATTTGCAAATCTGAAGCTTGTAGTGACTGAAAATTTTGTTTTCCATGAGATTTGGAGTTCTACCTTTGATGGACCAATAGGAGTTGATGGAGAGATCTCCCTTATCCCTCATGATAATGATGCTGAGATTGATGAGTCTTGTCCATGCCTATTCAATCAGTCACCATTGACCAATTTTGGGGCTCTAGCAATGTGTTGCATGACAGATGGCTTACCCACTTGTTATTGGTTTGACTGTAACACTCCGTAGCTTAGTAGGTCACCTAGAGCTTGACGTGAGGGTTAGAGTCATAGAATTGACTTCTCGTACTTAGAATGAAGGGTTTAGGGTTAAAACGTCAAGGTACGACTCCCCAAGGACCAACCAAGGGTCCTTGAGGAGGACCCTAGAAACCATCCAAGAAAGATGCCCAAAAATAGTACCTACGTGGGGGACCTATGGCCAGTAGATGGACCCACGCCCCGTGGGTGAGGGGTCGTGGGTCAAGGCCCCAAAACCAAGCCACAGTACCTCACCCACGATTGACCATCATGGATCGTGGGTGGACCCACAGCCCGTCAGCGTGGTCTCGTGGGTTGAGACAGTGTGGTCTTTAAGTCGGTTAAGTTGGGGGTTAGTGGAACATTCTGGAATTAATTAAGGGTTAAGTGGTGTCGTTTTATATTAGTTTAGGCCACATATATAAAGCTATTAGACCCCTAAATACATTGATCCTAGTAATTATTTCAATTCACCAAAGAAACTCAATTCTCTCTCTAGAAAGTGAAGAAGAAAAGGAAGAATATCAAGCTAGGTCAGGTCAAGACTCCATTGTTGCAAGATTTGTAGGGCTTTATATCCAAGGTATGTTAGCTTATTCATTCATGGATTCTTCCATCTATGGATCCCCCTAGAATTCCCCCAATTGTGAAGATGAAATCCCCAATTTAAGTTAGGGTTCCTTCCAATATTGTGGGTTATGTTGTATGTTGATCCAATTGAGTGGATATTGATTGTTTATGATTTAATTAGTAGTGAATCATGATATTATGATGATATTACATGTTTTCAATGGTTAACCCTAGTCTAATAGATGAAATTGAAAAATGTGGGTTGTGCTTTATGAAGTGAAATTGAGGATTCATAGGTGATCTTCTAGAACTGATGATATGTATAGTAATTGTTCAATAATAGAAGTATGTAACCATGAATTGAATTAGATTAAAGATTATATGATGGATCATGACTAGTAGTGGTTGAGATTGAGCCTTTATGATGAGTTATGACTAGAATTGCTTAAATATGAGGCTTGTGGCTAGAATGTCTTGTGATCTAGGTATGATTGATGATTGTAAGAAGTAAAGATTTTAGAGTAAGGCTTGTAGTTATGAGTGTTGATCACTAGGACTTTGAGAGTAAAGTTAATTTGATGAATTATGTATGTTAAGGCTTTGAGAGTAAGGTCTAGATGAGAAGACAAAATTAATGGATAGAATTGTGGTGGAAGGCCTTTACCTACCTAATCTACCTTATGAATGTTTGAATGCATAAAGTGATAGAATCACTTGAACATGGATTGATTGTCAAGAACATCCTTCCATGATACATGAATGTTAAGTAAGACTTTATAAGTAAGCTAAGGGGTGTATGCTTGACCCCAAGTGGATATTGACAATGAGATGGAAGTTCACACAAGGTAGGGTCCGGGCTCCAAGTTGAAAGGAGAACCACACCTAGTTAATGTCCGGACTATCCAAGGTAAAGGGGGGAATCTCACATAGTAGATTCCGGGTTTTCCTAAATTAGGTCTCATGAGATGGAAGCCTTCACCTAGTGGAGTTCGGGTTTCTAGTAGCAATCTCCGTATCCAATGAACTAAGACATACTTGAAGAAGTATCTCCAAGTGTTCAAAAGCATTAATGAACTACGACATTCTTAAGGAAGCACCTCCTAGTGTTCAAGGTAATCATGAACTAAGACATGCTTGAAGAAGCATCTTATAGTGTTCAAACCTAAATTAACTAAGACATACTTGAAAAGGTATCTCCTAGACTTCAAGATAATAATGAACTTAGACATGCTTAAGGAAGTATCTCCTAGAGTTCAAGATAATAATGAACTTAGACATGCTTAAGGAAGTATCTCATAGGGTTCAAAATAATAAGTAACTAAGAGTATGCTCAAGGGAGTGTTTCATAGTGTTCCAAGGTTTATAGAGGGGGACTAGTCTCCAACCAAGAGGTATGAGTATGATGACCTAAAGGAGTACTTAGTATGGGTAGGATTATGGGGTCTTATCCATGTATTGCACAAGTATGACTTAAGGTTACCTAAGAAGTGTTTCTCTTATATGATGTATGTTTTGATGGATTGTTGCTATAGTTGCCTTCCATGATAGGATTGACTAAAGGTGAGAGATTTCCTTGTCTATGAGAAGTAAGCTAATGATGAGATAAAAATATGATAAAGAAGTATGATGGCCTAAAAGTGGTACTTAGCCTAGGTGGGATTATGGGGTCTCATCTATGCATTGCACAAGTATGACTTGAAGGTTACTTAT